>MU223269.1:452906-480417 GCA_018584345.1 Thuja plicata
TAACATGAGTTATTAATAATTATCTTTATTATTATTAAAGTTTTTATTTGATTATGATTGCCAATCCTATTTAATCAAATTAGTACCATTATTTATTTATTTTAATTAACATATAATCATTAATCAGGACTAATGATTATTTTGTTTAGATGATTATTTTATTGGTAATAGGATAGCAGTTATGTTAAGGATTAGCATTATCAAGATCGAGGGATTTAGGAGCAATAAGCTATTAAGTGGGTGGAGATATTTTCTAGATTATGTAGTCTTGTTCTTTTTTGAATGATCTTTGTTGCGATCCTTAATTTGAACGCTTTTTATAAGCTTATAGTTGTGTTCTATAGCTTTTACTTATAATTATAGTCGAAGTTAGTAATTATTTCATATAGGTTAATTTATCTATGTGATAGTTATAAATTAACCTATAAGAGCTTTTATTATGCATATTCTGTGAAGATTTAATTATTTCTGGATAGTAATTTTAAATGGATGAACGCATCTGCATGATTAGGAATTATAAATTTGTTTATCCCTACGGTAACCCTGTAATTGCTTTTTATGTATTCTGAATATGAAATTGATTACTCCATGATGTGTTCTGGGTGCATGATCAAATGAATGGTATATTCTTTATGTTATTATGTTTTCGGGTATGTGTCAAGTTAGATGACCCTTAGGATATAAATTCAGAGGTTTTGGGATTGTACTTTCTGTATGGTATTATTGTGATGCTAGTTCATGATTTATGATGATGTCATAGTCTTGATTTATTAGACCCAACCTGTTTCAGTTATGATGTGTCATTTGATCTTATGAGGATACTGTGGATATGTTATGGTTATTGAGAACCTATGTGCACCTGAATGAGCGGGATGTGATTCAATTTGTGATCTATCTTGATGATACTCTTTTGTGAACCTAGGGTAGGTAACCTAGTTGTATGATAGGAGGTGGCTTGCAATAAGTACCGGAGCCACAAGTGGATGCTAGGATTTTCTTATTGTAAGTATTGGTAACAAGTGATAACATAATGAATTAATTAGGATGCACTAGAGTAAACTAATAAGATTAATGCCTCGCCCATGTTTGAGCGATAGTATAGGCTAAGATGGAGGATGAGATGATGCTTGCCCCCTTTTGAGGTGCGGGTTCGGGCATAGTTAGTGTCCTTGTCAGATTGAGAGGTCATTGATGCCATGTATAATCACTTGAGTACCAAAATTCTTTAAGGGATTGTTAGGAAAAAACTCAAGGATGGGACATACATGATGACACCTTCCTATATATAGCTTAGGTTATCCTATGTGTGTCAATACCTCTGGTTTCGTTTAGTGTTCCTTGTTATGGTTTAGAGTGCTTCTAGGATCTTCCTATGCATTTGAGCATGAGGTCATGTATACCTTGTTTGCATTCTTGTTGTATACCCCGTGTGATGGGCCTTTTACTATCTCCTCAGCACGGTGGGAGTGGACCTTTGGTTCCACGTGATCGGGTGGTAGTGATTCTTATTACCATTGAGATCCCGACGGATTCTTCTTCATGCTTGGATGTTCCTTGTTGTAGTTTCATCTTCCTAGTCTTTGGAGACTTGTTCAGTTACTTGAGATGTGTATTGTACCATATGTGGATATTGGTTATCATCCTTTGGAGGATGCATTGTATTGTTTATTATGTATTATTACATACCCTGCGACTTGTGCAGTGGATGTTGATTAGGTAGTATACCTTTGGTATCGAATGTGTATGTAATTGGTTTCAGATTATGTAACCTTTATGTCAGTTCTTTATATTTGTTATTCGTAGATTATTATGCTTATATAATTCTACGTCAAGGAACCCTCGAGAAATGTTTTCTATGTATGAGTTGTATTTTATGTATGTCATATACTTCATTGTGTTGCTTCCGCATTGTTATCATTATTGTTTGTAAACATTTTTAAAAAAAATATTCCATAAACTTAGTGGCATGTTTAGGTTTAGTTCTCCTGGGTTCCCTGGCGGGGCATTACAAAAAACTTCACCAAGAGATTGCTCTTACTTCAAAAGTTTCAGTGTGGAGGAGTAAATGGAGAGAACATACACAGATTAATTGTGTAAGGTTTTTTTTTTAATGTTTTCCAATTGGAGGGGTTTTTTTATTATTTATTAAAATTAGTTTTTTAAATTTTCTAAAGTATGGAAGAGTTGTTTTTAACATTGTAGTGTTTGTATCAACGTTTGGAAACACACTTTGTGATCTATTATCATGATTTCTTTCTAATAGCACTCATTTATCTTCATAATGGATGACTTGATTCCAAATGTTGATGCAAAAACTACTATACAATTTGATCCAAAAATAGCCCTTCCAAATCTTATAGATTACGGAAATTTTATGTCTTTCATTGTTTTAAATTAGTTTTTAATAGTATTATTTTTGTTGTTTACTAGATTTTTATGTTTATAGATATTTAAATTTGACTTCGTTAAGCAACTTTTAATTTTTTGTAATGGACCTGATTCTCATAGATTTGAGGATGTGTTTAGGTTTGATTTCTTTGAATTTATTTTTTATTTTTATTTTGGATTTGGTTCATATAGATTTTGTTGAATTTATGGCATTTACGGCATTAGATCAATATAGCAAATAATAAATGCAATGATTTATTAAAATAAATATCAATTATATATGATATATATATATTGAGCGATTCAAATAATAATAAATATATTGCTTATATTTATTATTTATTGTTTGACAATTTCCTAAAGGAAATTAAATAAATCATAATTAAATCATAAATAATAAATATATGGAGATATATTTATTATAATCGATTTAAATAAGGGATATTTACTATCTATTGTTTATCAAAAATTATGAGTAATGATTTAATTAAAACTATAAAATACTTCGGAGGGCCCAAGTTGTCATTAAGATAATAATAATAAATAATAAGGTTATTATTTATTATAGGCCCAAGTCGGCCTACTTAGAGGCCAAGAATTCATCTTAAGTAGCTCATATATAAGAACGACTTGGAGAAGGTATGAAGCAAGTTTTTTCAATCAGAACTACGTTTGACTTTGAGTTGCATTGGATGCAACAACGTAGGCGGTTTTCATAAGGATGGATCCTTGTGTAGACTTCAAGTCAACCATCTTGTTGTTCTACCTTCAGCAAGTCGCATGGATGAGAAAGTGTTGAAACAAATGTATTAATGCTGGAGTAAATCCATTAAAGCTGGAGCGATTTAGAGCAGAGATCTGAGAGAAGGGAAGAGATGTGAATTCTGTAGCAGCTAGTGTTCGGAATGAGGATTGCAATCTCATCATTCACATGTACAATTTTTAGCTCATTATACATCAGATCTAGAGTGCTATCTGGCATGAATCATAAAAGCAAGTGTAGATCAAATCATTGTAACATACACCAGTGAATTTCAGATCTGAAATTCGGACATCTAAGGATTGATACATTGGTCTTGCAATATGTATGTTAAGCATTGAACAAGCCCTAGGTGGGCATATTTGGATTGCACATTTGAGCACACATACCAAGAGGGTTTGAAGACAATATCAAGGGCAGATCTGAACTTCATAACCGGGTATGATCTATCCTTAATTGAAGTTTACTTTTCATCATCCTATGCTTAGTTTTGTTTGATCTCTATAGATTGATATAATCCTAGCATAGATTTGAAACATCAACATGGTATCAGAGAAATGGTAGAGTAAAAGATCCATTTTAGATTTAGGAATTTTAGTCTAACTCTTTCAAAACTAAGGCAACCGGGGGTTTGGCTTAAATTTGGTTGTAAATACGAAATTAGGGTTGAATTTTGCATTAAGATTGAATATGCAAAACACCTTAGAGGGAATCTAAGATTAAGAGGGAGTTTAATCATGGGCTCACTTACCTATCCCTCTTACATGTGTAAGATCATCATGGCTTAGCTTTGTGGCATACTGGATCATTAGATAGTTCATTAGCATTATATGATTGGATCATTAACATTTGCATTTAGCATATTGGCTAGGTCATTAACACTTGCATTGACATATGCAACTCTGACATATTGGCTGGTTCATGTCATAACACTTGGCTTATGTTAGAATACCCTTCTTCGTTGTTATGGATGAGTCTATATTTGTGACATATAGTTGATACTATATTGATTTTGGTATGGCTAGATAATTGTTTCATGTATTAAAACTTACATTTATGATATTTTACATTGACATATGTTATCCTTTACCTACATATATGGAGACATACATAACCAATTAATTTTCATTGACTATTTATGTGAAGGAAGTACTTTGAGAGCATTGGTTTGTATTGGCCTTGGACAATCTGGTATTGAGAGGGAGTTTTCTGCTATATGCATTGACATAGTTAGCTACTGTTGTAGCATTTTTTCATGTACTGATGTTGAGTGACAGCACCTATGATTTGGTATATGGCAACTTATTTGATATAGGTGTGGCAGCAAATTTGATTTTCATGTACTACTTTGTGTGTAGAAAATTATATTCCTTTGGCAGCTATGATCATGTGGTAACCATGTTGCATATTAGTATGAATCATGTGGGTTCATATATGGCATTTTTTACACTCATGATATGTTTAATTGATGCTTATGTGAAATCATTTTATGGTTATATTGGTAAAACCTATGTGATTACTCTTATGCTTATGGCTAAGATTTCTTTGTTTAAAAGAATATCATGGACTTGATATTCTTCTCATGGATTAGGGATCCATTATTGAGTACTTGGTGGACATCATGGATTTGATGTTGGAGACCATTACTCTAAGTATTTGGTGGACATAGTGAATGTCCGAAGACCAATACTAGTGGCATCATGGACTTGATAATACCTTGAATATCATGGATATTCTAAAGTCTAGAGGACAAGTGGATCTAGGAAATCAACAACTTTTGTGATAGGGCATCATGGACTTGATGCTACCTTGAATATCATGGATATTCTAAAGTCTAGAGGACAAGTGGATTTAGGAAATCCACAACTTTTGTGATAGGGCATCATGGACTTGATGCTACCTTGAATATCATGGATATTCTAAAGTCTAGAGGACAAGTGGATCTAGGAAATCCACAAATTTTGTGATAGGGCATCATGGACTTGATGCTTCCTTGAATATAATGAATATTCTAAAGTCTAGAGGACAAGTGGATATAGGAAATCCACAACTCTTGTGATATAACATCAAGGACTTGATGTTATTTTGATAGGAAAGCATCATGGACTTGATGCTACCTTGAATATCTTGGACTTGGTATTCTTAAATTCTAGGAGACTAGTGGATCTAGGAAATCCACAAATGATTTGATATAGATATGAAATCTATGTTTGATGTGAGAACATACTTGTTCTACCTATCATAGATATGAGATTTATGATACTATTGGAGATAGAATCCAAATTGGTTATGTTTTGTGATAGAAGATCTATGGGTTGATCTTATGCCTAAAGTCCAAGAGGGAGTGTTGAATTTATGGCCTTTACGGCATTAGATCAACGTGGCAAATAATAAATGCAATGATTTATTAAAATAAATATCAATTATATATGAGATATATATTGAGCGATTCAAATAATAATAATAAATATATTGCTTATATTTATTATTTATTGTTTGACGATTTCCTAAAGGAAATTAAATAAATAATAATTAAATCATAAATAATAAATATATGGAGATATATTTATTATAATCAATTTAAATAATGATAATAAATAAGTGATGTATTATCTATTGTTTATCGACAATTATGAGTAATGATTTAATTAAAACTATAGGGCCCAAGTTGTCATTAAGATAATAATAATAAATAATAAGGTTTTTATTTATTATAGGCCCAAGTCGGCCTACTTAGAGGCCAAGAATTTATCTTAAGTAGCTCATATATAAGAGTGACTTGGAGAAGGGATGAAGCAAGTTTTTTTAATCAGAACTACGTCTGACTTTGAGTTGCATTGGATGCAACAATGTAGACGGTTTTCATAAGGATGGATCCTTATGTAGACTTCAAGTCAACCATCTTTCCCTTCTACCTTCAGCAAGTCGCATGGATGAGCAAGTGTTGAAACAAATGTATTAATGATGGAGAAAATCTATTTAAGCTAGAGTGATTTAGAGAAGAGATCTGAGAGAAGGGAAGAGCTGTGAATTCTCTAGCAGCTAGTGCTGAGAATGAGGACTGTAATCTCATCATTCACATGTATGATTTTCAGTTCATTATACA
This sequence comes from Thuja plicata, assembly GCA_018584345.1. Taxonomy (NCBI): domain Eukaryota; kingdom Viridiplantae; phylum Streptophyta; class Pinopsida; order Cupressales; family Cupressaceae; genus Thuja; species Thuja plicata. The sequence continues at coordinate 459,161 of MU223269.1, forward strand.
TCAGATCTAGAGTGTGATCTGACATGAATCATAACAACAAGTGTAGATCAAATCATTGTAACATACACCAGCGAATTTCATATCTGAAATTTGGACATCTAAGGATCGATACAGTGGTATTGCAATCTGTATGTTAAGCATTGAACAAGCCCTAGGTGGGAAGATTTTGATTGCACATTTGAGCACACATACCAAGAGGGTTTGAAGACAATATCAAGGGCAGATCTGAACTTCATAACCGGGTATGATCTATCCTTAATTGAAGTTTACTTTTCATCATCTTGTGCTTAGTTTTGTTTGATCTCTATAGATTGATATATTCCTAGCATAGATCTGAAACATCAACAGATTTGAGGATGCGTCTTTTAATCGTGCATTTTTTTCTTGTGAAGAGTGTTTTATTTTCTTAAAATAATAATAAATCCTTTATTCATAATAAAAATTAAGTTTTGCAAATTGACATAGGGTGCTTTCTTTAATGAGAGTAGATAAAAATATAATAATAATGGAGCTATAGGAGCCCTCATCCTTTTCCAAAGACTTGCATACATTTTCAAGGTATAATAATAGTGGATCTATAGGAGCCCTCATCCTTGGTATAAAAGACTTATATGCATTTTAAATCAAACAAATTAGAGATGGATAAAAACCAAGCTATTGTTCGAAAGGATGTAATTTAAATTTAAAAAAAAAACTATCAACACAAAGAACCAAATATAAAAATAAAGTCCTAGAACCAATAGAATCTCAAATAGATAAAATAATAATAATAATAATAAAATTTAAAAAAACCAAGCTACTATTGGAGAGGATGCAATTTGAATCAAACATAATTATCTAGACAAAGAATCAAATGTAAAATAAAAGCCTAGAACCAATAGAAACCCTAAAAACCATGAAGATGCCAAATATAATATCAAACAACCCCTCAATACTTACTGGAGACTAGTGATGCTTGTAATGAATCTACATCTTCCACCCTTGAAATCTCTTTATGCAGTAGCATGTCTCTAGATTGATCAACAAGAGAAAGGAATCATAGACCACTAAAAATCTTCATTTTGTGGGAAGACATCTACATAGATGGACAAAAAAATATTACAATTGTAAAATGGTGGCTTAGTTCTAAAGATCCAAACTAGTGGTGCACATGTAAACCAACACTCTTCCTACTTCTGGGAGAAGGGGACTTCGTTCAGGTTTTGTTTCCCCTGTTTCTGTGAGTGCTCCCATAGTGGTGAGTCTGGAAAATGATATTGTGGATGAGATCTTTAAGTTGGCTGGGTCTTTTTCCACTAATGCTGCTATTTTTAGATTTAGGGGCTTTTGGCCATCTCTGGCGGACCTGCATGCGTGGATTTCCAAACGCTGGGAGCCTATTTTATCTGTTACTCTTGAGATATTCTTTGTGGCTAGGGGTTTTTTTATAGTCCAGTTTGATAGAGCTGAAGATAGGAATACTATTCTGTGTGATAATTGTTTTACTTGGGAGGAGTGTTTCCCCCTGATGGAAAAACCTTGGCATCGGGATTTTGATCCTCTTACTGAGTCTTTTAACAAAATGCCCTTATGGGTGAGGCTTCTAAATATTCCCTTGCATCTTTAGATGGATTCTATCTTGGAATCTGTGGGAGAGGCTATTGGATATTTTCAGATGGTTGATGCGGTCTCCTCTAACATTTTTCACCCGACGTATGCTCGTATCCTAAAGGAGGTTGATGTTTCTAAGGGTCTTCCTGAGAAGATAACTTTGGTGTCTCCTCGGGGATCTTGGATCCAGACACTGGATTATGAGGGAATTTTGTTCAGATGCAGAAAGTGTCATAAGAGTGGCCATATTGATGCATAATTCTTATCAGATAGGGTAAAACCAAAGAAATATCCTTCTTGGTGGGTGGGCGCTACTAACCACCATTACACTGTTGAAAAATTTTCTAGGGAAGGGATTAATTTCCCTTCTCAGGTTAATCACGATAATGGTGATTCTAGTGTTGCTATCTCAAAAGCTGGCTTGGATCTGACAGTTGATGTTGTCCTTCAGGTGTTGTTGATGATGTTCATGTCTGGAGTGATGTTGTCTTTGTTTCAGTTGTCCTGCTTGGTGCTGATGGTGTTGGTTTTTCTGATGTTCTGGTTTCTCCAGGGGGGGTTTGGGGACTGATGTTATCCCTGTCCCAGCTAGGGATGTTGGGGGGGGGGGCAGCCCTGTTTCTCAGGTCGTGGGCTCTTCTGCTAATTTGTCTTGGAAGAATGTTGCTTTGAAGGTGGAGGAAGGTTGGACAACAGTTAAAGGAAAGAAATTTAAGTCTCCCATGCCTTCTTTTTATATGAGTTTACGATCTCATAAGGGTGGAGTTAAATGATTTTCTTATTTTCCCTTTGTCTAGAGATCAGTGGTCTGGTCTTGGTTTCTCTCTTGTGGGAAAGTTTGTATGTTCCCTTTGTTGTGTTTGGTGGTCTCACAGTTGTTTCGTTGTTCTCTTTTCGTTCTATCTTTCGGTGGTTCTTTGTAAAAGGTTTTAGGTCCTTTCACAACCTATTTTTACTTAATCAAAACACTTTTCTCACATTGCCAAAAAATATTCACATAACACTTGCTTCTCTCAACAACCTTTTTAGTTTAGATCAACATTCCCCATATGCAAGGTTGGTGTTGTGAAGGCTTCTCCCTTGACATTTATAGTCATATCTTTTGACTCTAAACTTGTGCCAAAATTTACCTTATAATTGATCAAACAAAATAATTTTACGAGCAATATCCATATACCCATATCTGCAAGAAAGAATATAGCGCTTGGAGGAACTCCATGGTTAAGCACGCTTGATTTAGAGTAGTACTAGGATGGATGACCTCCCGAGAAGGCCCACTACTTCACATATGTGAGATTCACATAGATGCAATTGTTAGCTATGTGATATGTTATACCATTGATGTCAAATGGTTGCATTGATGTCACGTGGCTATGATTGAGAAGTTTATATTGAGATTGAGATTGAGAATGAGTATGGATTGCATTTGATGAAGAGTTATACTATGTAAGAAAGAGTATATAATGATTTGATTTGCAAAAAAAAGAGTACTTGAAGATTAATGGATGATTGGAATTATGTTTTTAGATGACGTTTTGATGTTCTGATGATGACAATAAGACAGTATGAGGTATATCTGAAAGATGGAAAGAACGACAAGATGGAATATGAAAGAAAAAGTATTTGAAGACCTTATGTGAAAATTCTCTACATTCATCCACATAAAATGATAGCAGGTTGCAATTCTTATTATAATGGAGCCAATGTACTCTGAATATTGCACAATGTTTTCAGGTCCCCAAATGTTTTTTTGAAGAAGTTTTGATGTGTTGTCTGATATTAAAGTTGGCTTTCAAGAATGGATTGAAAAGGATTGGACAATGCTCTGTATTGGTATTTTGGGTTGTGCGGTTTGGTAGACGTGGTTAGATGGTTTGTGCAGTGTTTCAATTCAGATATCTTTTGTTGGATTTCTTCACAGGTGAAGATTTGATGCCACAAGTGTGATATTGTTTTGGTAGACATGGTTAGATGGTTTGTGCAGTGTTTCAATTCAGATATATTTTGTTGGATTTCTCCACAGGTGAAGATTTGATGCCACAAGTGTGATATTGTTGTATGTTTTGGGTTCTAGCCAACTCAACTATTTGTGGTGACTAGATTTGAGACTTATTGGATTGGATACAGGATGGACTAAGAGTTAAGAGGTTTAGAGTGATCGTGTTATGGCGTGTAGTGCTTCACATGGCATGTGTTTCATGAAATGTTTTTGAGCTGACTAATAACACATGTTTTAATGCTTTTATACATGTTACTTTTGGGACTGGCATTGGAGGATGTTGTGATGTGTGCACTTTGATCATATCATTTAGGAAGAATTGTTGAGATGCATTTGGGTCCCCTTTATCTCTTGGGGCGGACTGTATTTAATATTTATGGTAATGATGGTCGATTATGTATTAAAATTGCTTACATTTTTTCATGGCCAACCTTGTTGAGGGTTCCGATGAACAAAATCACTAGATATGTGTGTGTGATTGGATGAATAATGCATGTGTTTGAAGTTGTGTGGATCAAATGTGAAGACAATGTAATTAAGATAAGGAAGACAAGAGGTGTGAATAGTTGAATCAAATAAAGAGGTTATAGAAGTTGATCAGGAGATCCTACATCTTTTCTTATTTTCTCTATGTCTTCTAGAAGGTTGTGCGCTCTTTTATCAACTTCATGCAAATGTGTATTTGTTGTGCAAATTCTCTTGGGACTAGTTAGATCCTTCACAATGCACCTAAACATCAAGGATAGTGAATCCCTTGGCTTCTGGCCTAAAACTTTGTAATCAATTATTTCATATAGTGAGTGATTCTCACCATGTTTTTTCTTGTGTGGAGTTTTCCACATAAATTTGGTGTTCATGTGTGTGTGTTTTCATTGTTATAATCTCTTGCAGTTGATTAGTTGGATTAATAACAAGTAACTGAGAGTTGTGGTTGAAATGTTAAAGTTTTAGTTTATGTTGATCCCTCCCCCCGTCCCCAGTGTCCAAGATGTTCAACAACAATGACTAGTGAGTGTACCATTCATTCTCATGAGAGATGGGTTCTTGTGAACCAATACTCATGAAACATGTGTCAACGAGTTTGACTTGAAAACTACACAGTTAAATCGTAATAGTAATACAATAACATAAATTTTGTAATAAAATCTTCACAAATGGTAGCTTTACATTAGTTCATACAACTAAGACTTACTCTCCCATGATACCTTTGACAAACCCTAAGAAAACTAATTGTTTAGAAATTAAAGATGCATATATGATGCTCTTGTTTATATCGCGAACACTCTATCACGCAACTCCTCCATCTCGTCTACTACTTCTCACAGATAGTCAAAGGCTAACCTTGCAAAAATACATTAACCAAATGGAAGTTCATAATCTTCTACCACCTTACATTGCAATGCATAATAACCTTTAAAAAATAAAAAACATGTGTATAATAATAAATGCATTATCCCTCTTTGAATCAAAAATTTCTTTGCATTACTAATGAACCACTATTATTCCTACAAATTACTAATTACCATTGTACAAGGATAACCACCTTTGCCTTTTCCAATTGCTCTTACAAAAAAGATAGTCATAAGGAAAAAAATCATAATATATATCAAGTTATTCTAGAACTTGTTTAAAGAGTGGTGTAGAGCAAAATATAGAATCTATCTTTTTTGCAAGTGCTTGAACTATGGGGTTATAGCTATAATCAACTCTTCATTTATATATTTGTTAGGCAACAAATCTTCTACGCAATTGAAAATTCTTTTATAATGATGAGATTACTCTTCCAATTTCTACTTTCAATTTTAAGGTAAAGGTTAAAAATGTTATACTTTCATAGAGGAAATGAACAACATAAATAATTTTTCAACTAGGTCCATCCAGAAGACACATTTATTTTTTGAAATTTTAAAATGACATAAAATAAAGAAATGTAGAACTCTTAATGTATTTTATCTGTATACTTTTAAAATACATTGAAAATTGAGCTACATATTTTTTATAAATATGAAAATATTGTTTAACGAAAAGTGTATATCTTCATGTTTATAAAATAGTGTTACACATTCACAAAAAAAGTTGATGATGCATCTAAATTAGAATGTGGCTCTTCTTGCCTAGTATTGCACATAATATTAGCAAGCTACTAAGATACATACACAACATTGTCATTCTGCATATTACCATATCAATATTTCATAGAGGTTTTGAATCTTCACACTTTTAAAAGGAAAAAAGCTTTTTCACATTCTTAAAGTTGTTGCTCAAAAAAAAACACAATCTATAACTTCTACTAAATATGTGTATTTCATATTTGAAGGTGTTAGGGTATGAGACATACTATAAGGATCTATGCTCAAACCACAAAATAATACATCAAGCCCTAATTATGCACATAAATGAACAAAAAATGAATAGAGAGATGGTAAGTAACAAAACAACTTTATTGATTGTAGTGACATAAAATATATCCTCATACAATTACGTGATGTCCTAGCCCTCACTTTAGTGTTCCTGATTTTGTCCCTCTGATTTGACTGATCTTGTTCATCCTTGGGCCTGATTTTGTGTATCTAATATTCTTCTAGCTCCTCCAGTATTTAATCCAACCCTCTAGGACTAGACCAAGACACGTGGGCCCATTGAACTATAGTGCTAGTAGTCATAGTCCCCTTGGACCATGGCATCAAGCGCTAGCGTCCAACCAAAAGGGCCTAATATTTCAACAACCAGATTTTGGTGAGCTTAAAAATATTATCAATGTCATCCTGCTTCAGGGGATTTCACACACTTATTTGAGGATCATTATAAAAGGAGCCCTTCCCCTCCTCATTTTCATATCACACATTCGCAATTCATTTTACCTTGAGCAAGAGTTCCAATCATCTCTAAGAGAACAAAGAAGGAGAATCAAGCATTAAAGGAGTTAAACATAGGAGGCAACCATGATCAAACTCTTATGTTTCCTCTATGAGTGAAGGCATGCAAGAGCTCCCTTTCTAGCATCCATTACCTTTCATGAAGGCTTGAAGACAACGAGAATTCATTAAACAATGTGTATCATTATAATTCAGCATTCTCTACTTCAAATTTGAGGATTATTTCATACATTATTTCCGTAGGGAAATTAAACAATGTGTATCATTATAATTCAGCATTCTCTACTTCAAATTTGAGGATTATTTCATACATTATTTCCGTAGGGAACAGGCAAGCCCCTATACAACACAAACACTTGTTCTCCTCTCGAGTACAAATTCACAAATCCAAAGATAAAGTGTTGCAGATCTAGAGGTGGACTAAGACAAGAAGATTCAGAATCTGAAACTGGGATTGAGATATCCCACTTCCGCAAATAGTTTGTGCTTATAGATTTAGTCTGTCACTTCGTTGGAGATTTTTCAGAAAGCGGTGTTTTGGTTCCAAATTTGCAAACGATATCATTTTTGGGTCTACTAAGAGGATAGCACTAAGTGAATAAGTCCTACTATATTAAGCCTGAATTTCACTTACAAGTTCCTCTTTAACTCGCATTTCTAGATTTGTGCTCCATATTGTTCTGTCAAACCTTAGCTCTCTATTTATGTTGATCAATGTTTGATTACATGTCTTTTACCTATTCTTATTACCATATTCAAATAAATTAATTAAAAGGGACTGCATCATTCCAAATCACTTTGTATTCAACTATTGCCTACCTGCATTAGCTTGAAGTTAAATCAAGTGTGAATTTTCCCTAATGAAAATAAAGGGAGTATGTTTGCTCTCTAGTTTGCATGATTAAACCACCTACCTTATTTCCCCTACATTTCATTTTGGTGAGCCTAACCAAGCACACTCTTTATTTCTAATTTGGACGTTTAAATCTTAGTTTCATTGCATTGTTTATGTGCTTTGAGTGTTTAAATAGGTGGTTAAAGTAATCATTTCATTGTTTTTTATTAGAGTAAAAGCAAGTTTTGAAGGGGCCCCGAAACCCTGTACAAGAAAGGGAACTTAAGATAGGGCAATAAGAATTCCCATAACAAAATAGACCAGCCTGAACAAGAGGCCCAAGAGAAACACACTTAGCGAGAACTCAGACGAAACACTCTCAAACTGCAACAAAGAATAAATCATTAGATAATATCTACGGGAAAAGAGAGGGCTATTCTTTTGACCCCTTCATACGGAACCAAAGGATCGTGTCAAAAGAAGAAGATGATTTTTTAACATTTTTACCTTTAACTGTAACCCAACCATCTTCAACTCAAGCAGCCTCATCCTGCTAGCACTCCAAAGCTGAAGAACCAGCACCCAGCAAAGGAGTAGAAACTTCCAGCGACACATCCAGGACAAGGCCATCTTTAGCCCCAGCCAGAGCAAGTAGGAGCCAGAACACCAGCAAAACCTGTCAAACCAACACCCACAGTTCCATCGGCAACTAGCAGAGAAAGAATAGGTTTAGCTCCAGCAGACACAGAACCACCAGCAGACCCACTAGCAACAGTAGCCAACGGGGAGAGAGCAGAAGTAACACTAGCAGACATAGAATCAAAACCAGCAGCAACCATAGACCCAGCAGGGGCAACAGAAGGCAAATCCTTCTTCCTAGATTGAGAGGAACTTTTGAGAACTGTATAATGTTGGGTAGAGGCACCCTTCCACCAGGAGGGAGAAGTTTTCTTTTTCTTGAAATCCAAGCCACAATGTGTTGAAATGTGGCCAGCTTAAAACATTTTCGACATCTAAAGGGAACGCCCTCCTAGTCAAGCAACTGGATCCAAGATCCTAAGGTTGATTCAATTTTAATTTCAGCTGGGAGACCCTTCGAGGTGTCAAGTTCAACTAAAATACGAGCAAAAGTGGAATGAAGTATATTGTAGGACTCATGATCCAACAACAAAAAGTCCCCCAAAGCCTCACCCACTTCCTCAAGAATGGAATCATGTCCGAGATGAAGAGGGAGGTTTGGGAGTCTGACCCATATAGGGATCTTACTGAAGACTTCAGATGAAGGATTAGAATCTGGGTGCCAGGGCTTTACCATAAGCATAAATTTATCATCCTTCCAGCAAAAGAAGCGATCACATAGAATCTTGGTTCTATCCTCGGCAACATCAAACTTTGCAATGAAAAACCCCTTTGCCATAGGATAGATATGAACAGTACCTGATAGCAATGGTTCCCATTTACGAGTGACCCATTCATGCAAAAGGGGAAGGGAAAGGCTAGGCCAAAAGCCCCCAAATCGGCAAATCAGTCCATGAGCTTTAAAAATCTCAGTATTGTTCTCCAAATCCCCTTCAGCCGCAAACGAAAGCTTGACTGAGAGAGATTCACACACAGGAACCGAAGTAGAAGCCCTAGCTCCATTCTCAACCATAGTTTGCTTAGACACGATCATAGAAAAAGACTCCCTCGAAATCTCTGAGGACTTAGAAACAAGACCAGTAGCCCGGAAAGGCGAAGAGTTCGCCGCCAAAACCCTAGTTGTCGCTGCAGCCGATACATCTCCCGACAAAGCAGGGCAAGACAGGAGGAGAAAGCAGCACTTCCGCATAATGCAAAGGTGGAGAAGGCCTTCCACGAGCAACATGACACATCCCCGTATTGCCCACAACAAAACCCTATGTGGGGGCAGCGCGAGCCAGAAGAATCACGCACACACGGGGAGAGGCAGCCCCCGCCAAAGAGTCCCCAAGCCCATTGCTCGCATTCTGTGCAGAGATCGCAGGGGAAGCCAGGACATGAGTTGGGCAGAAGTTTGAATTAGATGGGCGGGAGAACCCAGTGGCAGCCTTCGAAGACATGCGGAAAAAATAATCATTCACGAGGAAATCATTTCATTTTTATCTTCCATTGTTTAATCACATGTTTCGTTATAATTGCTTGCAATAGTGTTTGCCCTATCTTTCTTTTGTATGAGCTTCATAACCTGTTGCCTTGAATCCAACATTCTAGTGAGAAAAAGTTACAAACTTATGGCTTCCCAAGGTTTACATGCTAAGGGTATTGAGCTTAAGTTGACAAACTTATTCCCTAGGAGTATGGGTGACTCATCTTCCCTTAATCCAACACCTACCATGCCTAACATTGTTGAGAAATTATCTCCTAACACTTGTCATGATGAGGACAATCCTTCTACTCAAATCTATAATGAATAATTGGGGAAGCAAACACTATGAAAGTGGCTAGTTGTGTCAAGGAGCTTGGATATTCAAATCCTTGGAATCATGATGAAATGTCCATGCCTTTTCCTTCATCTCTTCCTAGCGTGCCTACATATACATCTTCTATCATAGCTACTTCCACACAAAATGCTACACATGTTATAGTAGTGGGGGAAATCCTATGCACCAATATCTTTATGTTCCACCTTCCACGAGCTTTCCATTTATTCCCAATTATCTCCTTTACCCACATATCATAATGCTACACTTTCCAATCCTCCATCACAATCAAAGTTTTCTTAAGCCAATTCATCCACCAAAGCTATCATTAACCATTTGTTACAAAATGTCTCATCCTTGCAATAACATATGGCTTCCATCACTCAATCCAAATTCAACATTCCTATATACTTTGAATCTAATCCTCTATCCATTAATATCCTTCATACCCCTCTTCCACATCACATTGAGGTTCCCCGATTGAAGAAGTATAATGCACAAAGTGACCCCACACTCTTGTAAAAACATTTCTAATTGTTTACTGATTTTAATTATGACAAGAAGCTTCTTGCAAATATTTTCCGTGTACCTTGAAAGATGGAGCTTTGAAATGGTTCTGCTCTTAGCCTAAATATTCAATTACTTCATTTCAACAATTGGTTGATACTTTTGTTCAACATTTTCAAAATAATAATGGTCCACAAGTTTTTGATTTAAGGTAATTGCAAGTTTGAAGGGGGTCTAAAACCCTTTACAACAAAATGTTGCCTAAAAATAAAACATCCACTAGCAAACCAATTGCAAACCATCAACAAACCAACAACAAAACCACAAGAAATAGTACAGAGTCAAGGATGCTTAAAGTTAGCAGTTTTCCACAATCCATAGTATTGTGCATAGTTGTTTCTGGAAATGATTGTATTCTTTTTTGCATCAACATTTTGGATCACACTCTGTGATCCGTCATTAGGATAAAAGCGCTGAAGGAGAGAAAAGAACAAGGATGATGGCTCACAGAGTGTTTTGAAATTATGCAAAAAAAGAACGCAATCATTTCCAGAAACAACTATGCACAAGGATGCTACTAAAACTCCTTCAAAATATAAACAATCCTGCAAATCTTTGTGGATCATGTGGTTATGGAGATCAACCACCTCCTTAATTTCTTTAGTCTGATCTTCCAATGATTTAGATTGGCTACGAGTCATAGTGGAAGGACCTTGTTGCAAGGAAGTAACATTGCTCCTTTCTTGAACAACTTCTAGAATATTAACATTATCCTTCAAATCTTTGCCAGCATTAACACTATAAGATCCACTAGTAGAACATCTTTTCTCACAATTAGTCACCTTTAAGTTCTTGACTTTGTCTTTGAGAACCCTGATCACGTCAACGCTATTCTAAATTGTTGACTATCTCACTTTGACCACAATGTCAATTTTTGTGTGCACATTCAAGATAGTATCCTCCAATTTTTTTTAATATGGCTTCATGGTCGTTCCTCAGAACCTTGATGTTTGTGGCCACCTTCGAGATGGACAACACGTTAGAGTTAATAGGATTGCTCCTTTCAAACCAACGCCTATTTCAATCTTTTCTAGACAACCTTGAAAGTCCTCATGATAACTTCAACGACCTTCGCCCAACATGGTTTGATGGTGTTGCGGTCATAGCCCCCAAGAAAGGTCCTTTCAAACTCATTGCATTCACCTTTACTTGCAACACTTAGAATTGTATTTATACACGTACTCTAATTCATTTTTGTGTCAAACAATTATCAATCTTCGCCTAACATGGTTTGATGGTGTTGCGATCATAACCCCCAAGAAAAATCATTTCAAGCTTGTCACATTCACCTTTACTTGCAACACTTTGAGTTGTATTTATAGACATACTCTGATTCATTTTTGTGTCAAAGAATTGTCAATCAGCTCTTACTACCATTTATAGTCCTTAAAATAGCATTTTTTGGGTCATTTATTATTTATTTTATTTGTTTTCATCAACATCTAGGGCGCTCTATATGACTACCCATCATCTTCACTTTTTTCCAAAAGTCGTTCAATTGATATTTGTATACTTCCCACATAATCCACATAACTTCAAGGCACAAATATCAAAGTTCAGTTGATATCTAGATACCAGGATTTTGCATGGCATGAACCAAGGATGGTTACAAACAGGCAACCACCTCCCTAAAGAAATAGGGAATAGGGAAGCAAAGAAGAACCTATTAGCAGAGCTAAAAACCAAATAACCAGGACTAAAGACCTATTAACAGATGAATCATTACAATTTTTGTTTGCTCCTCCCTTAGTCTATGACCAGGGGATCGTATCAAAGGACTCCTTCGCTTTCATTTCTCTCTTTCCCTTCAGTACTTGTCAACCCTCTTCCAACCTTGCAGCCTCCTCCTACCACTCCATTGTAATGTCATGATGAGTCTTCTCCTCCCCATCAATGTCATGCACTACTAATGAATCCTGACCATCTGAATACATTTATCTTCTTCCCTGTCTGGTTTTCAACTATAGCTTTTAACTCCTGAAAATTTCACCTCCTCCTCTTGCAACCTCAAATGTCCTTTCCTTTTGAAACACTCTAGTGTTGTTGTGCCATTCTTGTGCATCAACTCCATTTCTCAGCCAAAATTAACGGCATCAACACTTTCAATGTGGACCTCACAACCAAATCCATGGTCTGATTTGGAGCCCCAGGTGGTTGTTGTGACGCCTCCCTACTCAAAGCCTAAGAGTAGCTCTTTTTCCTTTCTTCCTTCTCGTCCTTCTCCTCTAAATAATGAAGGGTGGAAACTTCGCAGGTTTGAACATTTTATGTTTTGAACATTGAGCAGTGATGTGCCCTGTCCGAAAATATCTTCTACATCTAAAGGGTACCCCCTCAAAGTCCAAAGGCTCCACATAACATCCTTTCAAAGTTTCAATTAAAATCTGTACAAGGAGATCATTGGTCACATCCATCTCCACTAGAATCTGAGCAAAGGTCGAGTGCAAAAGATTTAAAGAGCCCACATCCACCATCAAAAAGTTACCTAAAGAATTAAAAATGTAAAGAATGGTTTGAAAGTAACCCACAGGAATCCTTTCTAAAAATATTATGGCTAGATTGAACACCATATGTCATGGCTACAACATCAAAGCATGTTTATCCTCCTAGTTCCAATGACAATTACAACAGATCATATTCCAATCAACAATAAAAAAACCTATCGTATAACACCATAAATCTAGCATAAAACCTAATTTAAAAAACAAACAATAAAAAACCCTATGGTGTAACACCATAAATCTAGCATAAAAACTAATTAAAATAATAATAAAAAACCCTATGGTGTAACCTCATAAATCTAGCATTAAAATCAACTATACTCCCATTAGGTCCCTTACAAAATCCTATCCAAAAGCAACCATACAACTATATATCAAAAATCCATTTGTGAAGATCACTCAAAACTCCACCAAAAACCATTTACCAATCAGCCCAAGCTCTAAAAAAACTTTGACATTGTAAGACACTTCGTTCTCTGCCTCATAAGCTAAAGCCACTAGGATAGATATGGACGAATGAGCCACTCCAAAATCCTCTTTCCTTGTTGCCTAAACTAGATGCCCTTTCAGGGCCTTGTCTATATTCCATGAAAGCCCATTAAAGTCGCTATCTTTTATCTCGTGGCTCAAGGTAATTTGTAACCCATGCAGAACAACCTTCTCCCATATCTCGCGTACACAGACATACAAACTCCTAAGCATTATGAGAAAAACGACTGCCAATACCAAACCCCAAACATCCTCTAAATGTGTCCAACACCTTTCCCTCCACATGGAGACAGAATGGCTCCTCCTTATGATCAAGACCAGTATTGAACACCAATGCTCACTTGCCACCCAATTGGCTCTGAGAAGCCCCAGAAGTGGATCACAACAGCAACCCAGTCCTACAAGAAACAACTATCATAGCTCAGCTCTCCTAGGTTATCTTGACCCAAAGTACCAATCTCCCATTGTTTTGCAGACTCTTAATCCTATTGTAATTATCTCATTATTATGGTTTTGAACATTTTATCTTAGAGATTTTATGTACAAGGTGTTGTATGTTACCTTTAAAATGCAGACAATGGGTGCCCTTCAAAGAGTTTTGAAGTCAAATAGTACCGCAATGTTTTTAGAGTCTCAACACTACCGCATAGCAACCCACAACTTTCCACATATCCAAGTGACCCCTCAACAATACACTAATCATTTTAAATTTGCAATTTAATGAGTTGTCAATCATCCTTCAAAGAAACAGCAAACCATCACTCATCATCAGGTTTGCTTATTCCACAAGAGGTAAACACATGGAACGCTAATAACAAGGTGATATTATTCCATCAAATATTAACAAGGTGATATTATTCCATCAAATATCTCTGAACAATATATAGAACACCTTGAGGTTTGTTGGGAAAAACACACTCAAGGAGGCATATGCTAATATCAATCAACATATTTCCAATTTACAATCAATTCCTTGCTTCGCCTGACATTTTCACCAAATTTGTGTGTTCTCTAATAGCATGGCCTCATGCTAGGAGCAGCTCCTTTTGTTTTCAAGCGAAAAGTGATTGCATTCATGTTTCATTAAAGAGGTGTCATATTACAAATACCTAGGAATTGACTTCAATAAAAATTTGAACCGGACAGGGTGCAGAAAGAAGCGTATTTTAGGAGGTTAGAAAGTGTTTTATGCCTTCCAAAATAGATGTAGAGAGGTTGGGCTATGGGATTGGACGACTACTCAAATTCTCTTTGGTCTTTTAGTCTTACTGGTTGTTCTCTATGGGTGTGAACTGTGGGCCACCAGCACTTCAGATTTACAATGGAAGGAAATTGAAAAAAATCCAAAAGCGTTTGATTACAAACAAGCTCAAACTAAAAAACTTTGTCCCGTATGATATCATGTTGAGTGAGGTTGGAGCTGGTCCTATTGAAGCAATTGCTATGGTACGTCTTATAAGATACTTAAAAAGAATCAAACAAATGGATGAGGACAGATTGCCTAAAATTGGGGACACTTTGTGCCAAAGAAAGAAGACGTGGATGCGCCAAAACAGCAAGTGGTTCAATAAATGGGATATTCACTTGAATTCTTGCCCCACTAATAGTAAAGAAATAAAAGCGTATGTTATGAATAAGTTCCACAAGCATTCTTGGGATAAGGGCTTAACTAGAAAGAAAGAGTATTATATTGTGGAGTTTAATCCCACTCGTAACTTCCATCAAAAAGCGTACATTGGGGATGATATCTCTTGGAGAGCCAAGATTCTCATTGCCCAATTAAGGACCAATTCACATCAACTTCGTTGTGAAACCGGGTGTTGGAAAAGGCCTAAAGAAACTTGGAAAGAAAGAATTTGTATTTTCTGCACTTCCGGTAAGGTAGAAACAGAAAAACATTCCATTCTAGAATGTGTCGCCTTCAAGGACAGTAGGGACAGTTTTAACACACTTTTGACCGAGAATTCGTGGTTTGATCTTTTCAATGAGGGGACGGTTGAGCAGTTGGGGGCACTCATCATCAAGCTTCACAAGAAAAGGGTAGAAATGAAAATTTCAGCGTGTGAGACAGTCTGTCCCATAGGCTATCTTTAGCCTCACAGACGTTAAAATTATTTTCTTCTTTCTTTTCTTTCTTGACCCTAGATGAATATTTTGATTCTTCTTCAGTAGGAGCCACAACTGATTAGGATAAACAAGTTTCATCATTGACAAAAAAGAGTCCGAAATCATGCAGTCGCTGCTACAACTATTGCATCTTCACTCCATTATTTTCTTCACATTTTTTAATTTATATTTCACCTCGAGGTTTTCCTTCCAAACCATGTGTTGATTAAAAAGTAAACAGCAATAAAAGTTGATGAGACCACCGTAGGTTAAAGTTTGCTTTTCTGTTTTTTAATAATGCAATCTTGATCATTTTGTTGAAAATGATCGTAGGTAGTGTAAAAGGGTTGATAATCGATGTTGTATGGCTAAACAATCTGGTGTTTTCAACTATTACCTTGTATAAATTAGTAACATGCCATGATCCGCAACCATCACATTAGCCTACTCAACTCCAGCTACCCTTTCCATATAGCCCTCTTTAAGTTTTACAAAACAAAATATGTCTTCTCAAAAAGGGTTTCAGCAGCTGTGATGTTGAATGACTGATATTTTCCAAGGTAACAACAGGTGACAATAGGGAGAGGACCTAATACCTGAAGATGTTCCAATGGTTGTGATAGCAGTTGTTAATTTGATAACCACACTTGCTGATTTAGTATCCAATATTTTTGACAACATTGTACCAATAGTTATGACTTTATAGTCATTTTTGCTAATGATGACTACCCATAATTGAATGAAATGTATCTCTAACTCTAAAAAGCAACAAATCATGTGATGTGACATCAACTGCACAAGTATGAGGTTGCAAGAACCCTGGCTGGACCCAGCCTACACTAATGCCCAGCTCCAACTCAACTTATGGACAAGTTCTGTCTTACTCAGACTCTTGCTTAGAA
The DNA here is from genome assembly GCA_018584345.1 of Thuja plicata. Taxonomy (NCBI): domain Eukaryota; kingdom Viridiplantae; phylum Streptophyta; class Pinopsida; order Cupressales; family Cupressaceae; genus Thuja; species Thuja plicata. The sequence continues at coordinate 475,464 of MU223269.1, forward strand.
GAAAAACTCAACATCAGAACAGCATGATGAAATTATTTTGTGTAGTAAAACACTTTTTGAGACATTTGACATAGGCTCGGCCAAACTCGGCCTTACAGTAACATGTGCACTAATTGAACGTGAACTTAACAACAGTAATCCTACCATGCCTAACACACATAAACCAATCTTGCATCAATTACCAAGTGACCGGACCACCATAACACTATTAATCGTTTAAGCTAAATTACCAATCAGAATCACAATCAGGTGCAGATACATAGATACAGCATACCAGTACAATAATTTTTTTGGGTATTAAGTGGTTCTGTTTTGAGTGGCATCCAATGAGAAATATTGGTGATTAATAGATGCAACGCCAATAATGAGTGTAGCTTGTTTCTTTCCTTTCAGATATGCTATTAAGAGGATGGAAGGAGTGGTTTCATTTAATCAAATATTATGGTCAGTTGAAGAAAAATAGAGAAACATTTTATCAAATATTGGTGTTCTTCTGCTGTTTGTTACTATCCCCTGTTCCTGCAACTCATCAAAGTGGCATTTTTACAAGATTGTTTAATCCTTCATATTCACGTTCAAGTGGCAGAGGATTTCTGTCTCTGTGACGCATAAAACTCACAAAAATGAATGAAACGCTGTTGTCTAGGGTTTTAAAGAGATCAAGTCCTAAAAAAACCATCAAGTCTACTCCTGCCTTTGGATTCATGACAGGAACGCGCAGAAATCACCATATATTTGATGTAATCTCCCAAGTTTGTTAGTGGAGTCCAGATGATTCCATCAGAAAAAAAAGGGTAAGCCCTGCTGAACCGCATAAGCGCCTCCTTCCAGATTCTTATTGTGAAACGTATTGTACCCAGAATAAATCCAGTTTGCTACCAATCTGGTGATGCAGGTTTAAAGATCAAACTCATCAAACAAGGTCAGGGAATGGCATCATTATCACCAATATCTGACATGTCCCAAATTCGCCTCTAGAAATCTACATATTACAATTGTTTCAGCATCAGAACCACAAATATGGACCAGTAAAGGATAAGAGAAGAAAGTGCATATTTTGATGGCTTCCTACAATGACATTCACTAGAAACTGTAATGTGTTTTTTTCACTAATTTTGTAATTCAAACTGGCTAGGTGGCGCTGAACTTTAAACCTACCTGTGTAAATTGAGTTAGGACGACCTGTGTTAACAGTCGGGCAACTGCAGAGCCCAGGTCCAGTCCAGCCCTGCCTCAGGGTCCAGATCTGTTTCCCTGTGAGTTTGGGCAGGCTCCCATAAATTCCGAGTCCACCTAGGGTAAACCTGTGGCAAATTTGGCAGGTGTACCTGACCAAAAAGGCAAATTTTGCCTCCTCTTTACCAATGTTAAAATAGTTAAAATTTGCCCCCAAAACCCTAAAACTACTGTCACCAATTCTCCTCAAGAGCCTGTAAGGCACATAGCTTGGAGGAGGAAGACACTTAAATTGCGACTAGTAACATCTATACTCCAAGGCTGTAATAATCACATTAAATTCCTTAAAACTCAAGTTTGAGATGCATCTGAAGGATGCAAAATCTACAATGAATGGGAGATAAGATGTCTCGCATAGGCTGCTAACTATAGATGTTTTTGTGTTGGCGAGGTCCAGGTGCCAAACACTAATCCATGCTTATTAGTACACCAGAGTTTGTTGCTTAGCTGCAGATGGATTTTACAAGAGGACAAACGCTACTTGCTAAAGGCCAAGGGGACTAGATGACCCAATGATTGCACCTAATTGTAGGGGAAATGGTAAATTTCCAACTGCATCACCTCTACGTACCTTGTAAATGGTATGCCCTTTCTGATTGAGTCAGCTCATATAAAAAAATTGAGATGCATTTTAAAAGATGCACAATTAAAAACTTGTAATGAAAGATAAAATGCCTCGCACTTATGATTTGAGTTGGCGGGGTGCAGGTGCCAAACACTAAGCCAAGCTTATTAGTGCACCAGAGGTTGAAGCTTAGCTACAGAGAGATTTTACAGCAGAGGACACATGCTACTTGCGAGAGGCCAAGTGGACTATGTGACCCAATGAATGCACCTAACTGTAGAAGGAAATTGAAGACCACACAGGAAATAGATAAGGGGGTGAATCAGTAAGTACCCTTTCGGGTAAAAAAACATGGCACACAATAGCTTTCCTGTGTTCCACGGGGACGCGTCCCCTGCCCTTGTACCCCCGCTCCCGTCCCGGGTACGAAACGGGGACGCAGGGACGGATTTTCAACGTCCCCCGACAGTCCCCTTTTCGTTCCCAACTAGGGGACATTCCGGAAACTGCAAAAATCAAAGTTTCCTAAATAGGGGACTAATTTGGGTACCGGGGGCGGTCGGGGGACTGCCCCGGTACCCAAATCAGTCCCCTATTTCCCAGCCCAAAAAAAACGGCCGCCAGTCTTAAAAAGTGCATTTTTTCTTTATTTGTTTGGTTTTCGACGGGCCCCACTTGGATTCTAATATTAAATAAAAGATACTAAACCCTAGTATGGATGCTAAAAATATAAAAAGCCTAACTCTCTTTCATTTGCTCATTTCATCCATTCTTGCCAAAAAGAAGAAGAGAGAGGAGCAGCAACAAAGCTTTCGTTTTTGAGTTGCAAGTGGAGGGTTTGGCATAAAATCTTCTTCATTCCAGGTATGTCTTTCTTGTTATGGCCATTTGTTTTCATTTCATTTTAGTTTTACATTTGTTTTGCATTGTGCAACATACAAAGAGGGCATTTAGAGAAAAAAAATATCTTTTAAACTTGCAGCAGTGTTATACATTTCACAATGGCAAGCAGCAGCAGCAGCAGTGAGATTGAGGGAAGTGGTAGTAGTGATAGTTATGAAGTGGAAATTGAACAAACTCAACCTCAAAGGAAAAAATGTAGTACTAGAGCAGCCATAGGGGGGTCTTCTTCTTCCGCATTTGATTGCCCTTTTGAACCCCTCAAAAAGCATGCAAGAGGCCCATTCAACCCCAAGAAACCTCTCCTTCAATTTGCCACAAGAGTAGACAAAGATAAGGAAAAAAATTCCAGAGGTAGTAGGGAATGGGAGTGTCATTTGTGCAAGAAACATTATTTTGGCAGCTATACTAGAGTTTATTGCCATCTTTTGTGGTTAGGTGGTCAAGGTGTCACAGGTTGCAAAGCTATAACACAAGTAGAAAAACTTGAGGCAACTAGATTGCACATAGAGGGGGAGGCATTAAAAGCAGGGACTTCAATAGAGTATGTACAAGCTACTTTGCAAACTATGAGTCAATCCTCTACTAAAGAAGAAAGTGTCACACTCACACCTACTCCCCCTTCTACCGGAAAGGGAAAGAGCCTTCTAGTAGGGAAGAATAATAAAAAAGAAACTAATGTTGCTGATTTATTTAATTTGCAAGCAAAAGAGAGGGCAGAAGAATCTATTGGTAGGTTTCTTTTTGATCATGGCATACCATTCCATGTGTCACGTTCCTCATTTTACAAACAAATGTGCAAAGATACCTATGCTGCTGGTTCATCATTTGTACCACCTGGTGAGACAAAACTCCGCACCACTATTCTTGATAAAGAGTATTCAAAAGTAAGCACTTTGATGGAGGATATGAGACAGACATAGATTAGTGAAGGATGCTCCATCATCATGGATGGGTGGACCGATATCAAACATCTGCCACTCATCAATATTATTGTCACTAGCTCAGCGGACTCTTATTTTCTTAGAGCCATAGATTGTTCTGGGAAAAGGAAGGATGCAGCCTTCCAATTTCAGATTTTGAAAGATGCTATAGAAGAGGTTGGACCTTCAAATGTTGTACAAGTAGTGACTGATTCAGCCCGGGTGTGTAAGTCAGCTGGATTAATGGTGGAGCGTGCTTATAGGCACATTTTTTGGACCCCATGATGTGTACATGCATTGAACAACACATTGAAGGACATTGGGAAAATTGATTAGATAAAGGCTATGGTGTCTGAAGCTAGAGATGTGCAAATGCTTATTTGTAATCATCACACATCTCTTGCATTATTTAGGACATTTTCCAAAAGAGAATTCCTCAAGCCCGTGGAGACTAGATATGCTAGCTACTTTATTTAGTTGGAGAGGATGTTTGAGGTCCAAGAGGCCTTACACTTACAGTCCATGGTGGTCAATGCAGAGTGGAATAGATGGCATGAATCTAGCACACCAGATGGAAGAAGTGTGAAACAAAGAATCCTTGATGATCATTGGTTGTCCACAATGAGGTAAGAAACTTAGAAAATTGTTATTAATGATTTAATAAAATTATTTATGATTTTAACATTTGCTGATTTTATTATTTAAGAATTGAGAATTTTAAAATTTATGATGTTTTTAACTTGTAACTTGCTTGCATTTAAAAATACATTTGCTCCTTCATTGAGCCCATTGTACAGGTCATTAGATATGTTGATACTAACTCTCCTAGCCTTGGAGAGATTTATGAGACCTTTGATAGCATGATTGGGCAGATCAAGCATGTTATTCATGCTAGGGACCCTACTTTGGCATTTTACGATGAGCATTTTAGGCCCATTGTGACGCGACAATGGAACATTATGAACGAACATTATGAACACCCCGCTCCATATGGCAGCCTATGCTATCAATCCTAAATGGTATGCACCGAGACCTGGGAGTGGCTCCATCTAGGGATGAGGATGTGAGTCTCAAATCTGAAATCTCAAGTTTCAATTTATGATTCTCTTTAATATGTTTTTTATTTGTTCAACTCAAGTGAAGGAGGGCTTCTTCAAGGCCCTTGCAAAAATGTACAATAAAAAATGATGCTGGTAGACTTTAGGAACAGTGGATTGACTTTTCCAAGCTTCGTGGTCCAACCTTTAGTAGACCAGAGGCGAAGACGGATAGAGCTACATTAGCTCAAAGGGACCCTATTGGATGGTGGACGTGGCATGGTAGGGATGCA
>MU223269.1:491635-503168 GCA_018584345.1 Thuja plicata
TTTAATTAAATAAGATGAATTTTATTTAATTAAAAGGGAGATTAAATCTTTTAATTAAATAAAAATGATCAAACCTTAGGAAATATTGAAATAATTGAATTAATTATAATTTGATCAAGGAAATTGAATTGATTTGAAAATGTTCCAAAGCATTGATTCAGGAAATTGATAAATCGATAAAATGATAAATGGGGCCCATAGTCCAGGCGACCATTTTAGGGTGCATACATTTCCCCCTCTTTAACTAATGTGTGGTCATTCTTGGAACACATGTAGTCAAAGAATGCAATTAAAGTGTGAGATCGATTTGGGATCACAAAACACAGACATCAACACCGTTGTTTATAAGTAATTGACATCAGAACAAAAAAAAAAGTTGATTGCAAAATAAGACAAGGTCAACACCGTTGTTTGTAAGTAATTGACATGTCCGAGATAAGAATCTCAAGCAAGGTTGCCCCAAGCGGAGCAAATGATAGGATTGATAAATCTGAATCAAAGATTGAAGTTTGATAGGTACTGCCCCCTCGTGATCAAAATTGAAATGAGATAGAGGAGAAACAACAAATTGATAAATTTGATCAAATCGAACTAAAGATAAGGTTCTTGATGTAAGATGAAAGATATAAGGATCACAGAACCAAGGTAGATCATCAAGCATGAAAGATTATGCCCCAAGGTTGAATTAGAAGAAAAGAAGTGGGGTGAAAGCGAATGGAAGATAGAAGTTTGAAAGAGGTGGAAAGAAATGGAGAGAAGAAAGAGAATTTGCCTTAAGAAAGAGAATGTCCCAAAATCAATCAACTGTGTAAGATAGAAAATTTCGATTGAGATCGCGAAAGAAGATAAGGAAATGAAGATCAAAACATGACCACAGTTGATTAAAAGTCCACAAGAAAGATGAAGGAAACCCTCGCAAACTCATAATGCAGCCTAAAAATGCAAACTAACATGAGGTCTAACAGTGCAAGCTACACGAAAATGCAAAGGTGTACTTACAATAGAGCAACTGAAACATAGGATCTTGTGTTCATCATTCATGAGAGAATGTTAAGGAACTTATTTTCATCATTGGGTCATTATTAACGGACATCGAAAAATCACACAATCATCACTAGTCACAAGTGCAACTATGAAGATATAAATGTGATTTATATCGGATTGGAATGTGGAAAGATTCTAACATAAGCATCAAAGACATAAAGGTCAAGATGACTGTAATGTTAGCTTACCCAATTTAATATAGCAAAACCACGCTCGCATCAAGGCATAGAGGCTAGGATGACTAGCAGAACAGTTGTGCAAAAATAGTGAAGTATAAAGCAGGAAGCAAAATAAAAACATGTTTCATGCCCCAAGTCCTCTAGCTATGCATCCCGAAGAGACTTATGAGACAAGGACACTCAACAAAAATCAATAACAGTCAGCACACAAAGAAAAGATCATGACATAGCTCAAGCATTAAGTGTTGTGGTAAAAAATTTAAGTGTGTTAACTGAAACTGAGTTCCGAGGATAAGGATTGAATGCTTGCAAGCAGGCAAGACCACATGACAAAATTGGGTAAGACCAAACCGATAAGTGTTGAAAAACACTCAATGTCAAGGGTTGTATTGAAAAATACAATTGGGGTGGTGTTGAAAAACACCATTTATGGGGTGTCCTAAAGACTAACGCATCCAAGAGACCAAAGCTAACACAGTTATGCCCCCTAGACAAAGACAAAGACCAATTCCAAACCAAGGCAACAAGGACAAGGCATGATGGAGAAAGGGTAAGTGTCGAGGACACGCGCTAAGAAACAGGGGTGCAAAGGCCTCAAGTAGCGCCCGTTTCCAAGTTTTCACCACTTGGATTTTATTACAATTTTTTCTCTTTCATTTTTTTCATTTTTTTCTTCTTTTTTTCAGAACTTTTTATATTTTTTTTTATTTTTTTGCTACCAAGGCACTTGTTTCCAGGTTTTCACCGAGGCACTTTTTCTATTTTTTTGAATTTTTTGAATTTTTTTGATTTATTTGTATTTTTGGAATATATAATTTTTTTGGAGATACATCAAAGTGCCTATTGCTAGGTTTTCACTAAGATGATCATTTTTTCAGGACATTTTCTGATTTTTAGAATTTTTGACAATATATCATTTTTTTGAATTTTTTAAGGATCAATAATTATGTACAAAGGGATGCCCCCAGACAAAATGGCAATCATGGATAGAACTTCTTCAGGTGCAAGACATTGATAGGATCAGGGAGCTGCTCTCCCTCTTTTGTAGACAGTAAATAAGCACTGACCCAAAAGCTGTTGTAATGATGTAAGGTCCAATCCAATTAGGTTTAAATTTGCCCTTTCGATCTCTATGTAGCTGATTCTTAGGATTTTCACGTAGGACAAGATCTCCCACTTGGAATTCTCTAGGGCGAACCTTTTTATTGAAGGCTTTGGACATGCGCTTTTGATAAACCCTCATATGGTCAAATGATGCTTAACGTTTCTCATCTAGAAGTTCTAACTCTTGAAGTCTCATGGCACGGTAGTCTTCATCTGTAACTAGACCATGAAGAGAAACTCAAAGTGAAGGAATCTCAACCTCCAAAGGTAACACTACTTCAGCACCATATGCAAGGGCAAAAGGAGTAGCCCCAGTAGGAGTACAAATACTCGCTCTATAGGCCCATAAAGCCGAATTTATCTATAAATGCCAATCTCTACCATTCTTACAGACTGTTCTATGCAAGATTTTTAGAATGGTCTTATTTGATGCCTCTGCTTGACCATTTCCTCGCGAGAAGTAAATGGAGGACCAATGTTGTTTAATCTTGAATTTCTTGCAGAGTTGTTTAAGGTCCTTATTTTTAAACTGGCCTTCGTTGTCAGTGATAATCTCAGAAGGCACTCCATATCGACAGATGATATGGTTCAGAATGAATAGAGAGACTATCTTGCCCAAGACAACAGAAAGTGGGACAACTTCTACCCATTTAGTGAAGTAATCAGTACCAGTGATAATAAACTTGTGTCCACCTAATGAGTTGGGATGAATCTACCTAACAAGGTCAAAGGCCCAACGCTGAAATGGCCAATGAGATATAGAAGGAATGAGCTCTCTACCTGGAGCATGTATTAGGTTGCCATGTTTTTGACACTTTTCACGTGACTTTGCAAAAGCTACTGCATCAATCTACATCATAGGCCAATAGTACCCCACCCTAAGCAACCTTCAGGCCATGGTAAGACCATTGGAATGTCCCCCACAGATGCCCTCGTGAATGTCAACTAACGCTTGGTCTGATTCTTCCTTTTCTAAGCATCTAAGAAGTGTTCCATCTAGACCCCTCCTATACAAATCACCAGCGATAAGGGAATGACGAGAGGCATTTCGAGTAAGGTTTCTGTGTTCAGATCGGTTAAAGGTTTTAGGTATAATGTCATCATGCAGATATGAGTAAATGGCACCATAACAGGATGACTCATGACCAAAAAGGGTACAAATGACATGGCTTTCTTGAGAATCAAAGATAGGGTGGTGTAGCTCTTCCACCAGGAATTCAAATCTTGATTCATGTTGCTCTAACTGAAGGAGTGAAGCAAGTGTAGCCATAGCATCAGCTACTTTGTTTTCTGCTCTAGGGATTTGTTGAAATGTGACAAATGTGAAGTATCATTTCAAGGAATCAACCATTTTCTTGTAAGGTACCATTTTCTCATGTTTTGTTTGATATTCATTATTAACTTGGTTGATTATTAGCTGTGAATCCCCATAGATGTGTAACTCTGTGATTCTCCATTCTATGTCCATCTTAAGTCCATTTGTTAAAGCTTCATACTCAGCAATGTTGTTTGTACATGGGAACAATAATTTGTAAGACTTAGGAATTGTGTACCCATGAGGAGAAACAAACAAAACACCAGCTCCTGAACCGTTTTGCATAAAAGATCCATCAAAGAACATCTTCCATGTTCTTTCAGTCATATACATGAGATGCTCATCTGGGAAGTCAACTTGAATAGGTGCATTATCTTGTAATGGAAAATCAACTAATTGATCTGCGATGGCTTGTCCTTTGATTGCTTTACGCTCAATGTACTCTATGTCAAACTCAGAAAGTATCATCATCCATTTAGCAAGTCTACCTGTGAGGGCAGCCTTACTTAGCAAGTATTTGAGTGGATCTATTTTTGTTATGAGGTGTATAGTGTGTGCAAGCATGTAATGTTTCAACTTTTGGGAAGCAAACACAACAGCAAGGCAAGCTTTCTCAATGCTAGTGTAATTAACCTCATATGAAACAAGAGTACGACTGATGTAGTATATTGCTCTTTCTTTCCCATTTTCATTAAGTTGAGCTAGTAATGCCCCCAAGGAATATTTTGTCACTGAAATGTATAGAATAAGTGGTTTTCCTGGGATAGGAGACATTAAAATAGGAGGATTTTCCAAGTACTTGATTTGATCTATGCTCTTTTAACAATCCTCGTTCCGAACACATTTGACCCCTTTGTGTAAGTTCTTGTTGAAAGGTTGAGCTCTATTTTCCAATTGTGAAATGAATCTCCTTATAGATTGAAGACGTCCTTGAAGACTCCTCATTTGACTAATGTTTTTAGGAGGTGGCATATCTATGATTGCTTGAAAATTTTTAGGGTCCACCTCTATTCCTTTTGCTGAAATGATAAAACCAAGTAATTTTCCAGAGGTGACTCCAAATGCACACTTTTTAGGATTTACCCTTAGTTGAAATTGTTCCATACGATCTAGAATTACTTCCAAATTGTCTAAGTGTATATCTCTTTGTTTAGACTTGGCCAAGGTATCATCCACATAATCTTCCATGTTTTTATGCATCATGTCATGAAAAATAGTTGTCATAGCTCGTTGATAGGTAGCTCTGGCATTTTTTAATCCAAAAGGCATAATGTTCCAACAATAGGTACCCCATGCACAAGTGAATGCAGTCTTTTCTTGATCTTCAGGAGCTATCTTAATTTGATCGTACCCAGAAAAAGCATCCACCAAAGAATAAATCTCATAACCCGCAGTCATATCCACTATCATGTCTATATTAGGGAGTGGAAAGTCATCCTTTGGGCATGCTCTATTGAGATCTCTAAAATCTGTGCAAAATCGAATGGATTTATCATGTTTGGAAACTGGTACAATGTTTGATATCCATTTAGCATAGGCAATAGCTCTTATAAATTTTGCACCAAGGAGTTTTTCTAATTCTGCTTTGACTAGAAGAGCTATGTGAGGATGCATCTTCCTTAATTTCTATTTAACTGGTTTGACATTTGGAGCTATAGATAAGTGATGCATGATAAGATTTATGTCCAATCCTGGCATATCTGAATAAGTCCATGCAAAATTGATCTTCTTTTTCTGTAAGAACTTAGTGTAAGATTCTTTTTCTTGAGGTGACAAGGACTCGACCAAGTGTACTATCTGTGGAGCCTCACCTGTACCCAAATTAATTGTTTGTGTTGGCTCGATAAGCACTGAAGATTGATCTTGAAAATAGCTAGGGAGACGATCAAGTACCACATCCTTAGGTGCCTCGGAGAGGTTTTCACCCTTGGATATGTCATTTCTTTTTACTTTTTTTGGTTCTGACACCGCCACACAGTGGTTTTTGCCATCAGAACACCTATTCTTTTGATTTGCTTTTATGTTTATCTTGTGAATAAGGTACTTGATGTCTGGCTCTGTCATACTGGTAGTCGATTCACTGGTGGAAGAGACTACGGGCTCAATGGCATTTAGATAACAAGCTATTTCATAATCATTTTGGAATGTTAAAAGCTCAAGTTCTTGATAGCGTTGGGACCAATCAATAAGGTCAGGATGAACAAGAGGTAAGTGAGTGACTGGTTCAAGGTTATAAATGTGAATGGTATTATCGTTGGTGACTAAAGAGTCAGAGTCTGTCGAGTATCCCTCTAAGCTACCCAAATCAGGATTCGTCCTAAAAAATGAAGAATCATCCACTAAGGCAACACGTGGGCTCAAAACCTCTAATCCTACATGTGACTCATTGGCCACCTCAAGTGGAGAACTAAAAGTGTGAACAACATCAATATCTCTATCAACTATGGAGGGCTCAGAGAAAGAGTCCCATTCATACTCATTAGAACTTGTATCTGAACTACGACTAGGATGCTTACACCATGAAGGTTTGGGACATCTTGATGTAGAAGGTCTAGTTTCATCAAAAGTAGCATTGTCTCTTTCCATTAAACGCACAAGATTCTTTCGTCGATGCTCTCTCAAAGGATCCTCTATATCTGATTCTTGTTCTAAAGTTGCAACTGATGCATGGGTGACTGAAATATCTGAATCTCCCCAAAGGAAAGTAGTGGAAGGGACCCAATCTTCACACATATCCTGTTGATTTGTCAAATTAGGTACATACTCTGGTTCATCATCACTATCCAAATTTTCAAAGAGAGGATTAGTACGCTTGTTGCAATTTTCAAATCCTAGGCCAACTGGCTTCTTAGACTTGCGTCCAAATTGAGCGTGATCAAGAGGTTCGGACCTAGCATCCAAATTGTGATTAAGAGGGCCATACCCAAGACAACCCATATTTTTGACAAAGGTATACCCTCTTCCATAAGCCTTAGGAGAAGGAGAGAAGTTCTCATTGTGCATGTATTTTTCTTCTCTATAGATCCAGTCTCTAACAAATGTTTCCTCTTTCTCATCCTGAATAGGTACTGATGATTCTACAAATTTGCCAAATAAAGTCATAGCTAAAGAAGAAGGTTTCTTTTCTTTTGAAGGTTTTCCATAAGACCGAGGTGAAACTGGTAATGTTGTGAGGGATTTGAGTTGATGCCCCTCCCATACCCAGGTCTATTGACTTAAGCTTGTCTTTACATTCAGCTAAGGTTGCATCAAAATCTTTTGCTTCTCTATTAAGGGGAACATGAGCCCCTACTGAAATTGAATTAACTGACAAAGTGTTATCCCCAGGTATACAAATCTCTATTCCATTGTAGAGGAACTTAGCACGTTGATGATATGTAGACGACACTGCTTGCATATCATGGATCCATGGTCTACCAAGTAAGATATTATACGCAAGGGGTCCAGCATCAACTATTTGAAATACAATGTCTTTTTCAACAGGGCCAATCCTAACAGGAAGGACGACCAACCCCTTGGAACTTCTTTCTGCCTCATAATAGGCTTTGATAGTAATCCTTTTTCTGGTATCTATGACTTTCTCAGAATAACCCAATTATTTCAAATGACTAAAAGAACAAATATTAAGCCCATCACCCCCATCTATCAACATGCACCTAACACGGGTGCGATGGATCATAACCTCAATGTGAAGGGCAAGATTGTGCGGATGGCTCAAAGCTTTATCATCATCTTCTAAAAATGAAAGGAAATGAGGGCTAGCAATGTGATTAACCATATTCTGGAATTGATCAATATCTAAGTTTTTGGGGACATTTTCCATGCGCAAAGCATCCTTAAGGATTTGTTTATGTATTGGGGACAACTCTAAGAGCTCAAAGATCAAAATCTGAGTGGGGGTTCTTTGTAACTGATCAACAAGATTGTAGTTTGACTTAGGATTAACAGTTGGCTTCAAGGTGACAGGCTTGGATGTCGCTTGTTTAGTTTTACTTGATTGGATTAAATTGGGTCCTCTAATGACAACATGACCTTGACTTCAGGTAATAGCATTAAGGGCTTGAGATGACCTTCTAGAGTTGGGACCCCTTAGCACTACAACAGGTTCTCCATCAAAAATAGGAGGAGAGTCTTCATCTAGATCATAACCATAAGGATCTCTTCCACTCATCATATTAACATTTCCTTCAACAACTTTAAGCATATTGATAACATTCTCCACATCTGTGTAAGTATAATTGATCTTAGCTTTGCCATTCTTAAATTTAGAGGTTCCCCCCTTTTCATATTTGGGCAAAGGTTCCTTGAATGCCTTATGATCAACGTTGGTGTTCAATCCATCTATTGTAATTTGTTTACTCTCAATGAGATCTTGAACGATATGCTTGAGTCTCCAGCAGTTTTCAACATCATGTCCAATACCATTATGAAATATGCAATAGGCTTTTTCCTTCCACCAATGTGGTTTAACTTTGGGTATACAAAAATTTGCAGCATCATGAGGATGTGCCAGATTGTTATCAATAAGTTTCTTCAAAATTTTCTCATATGACTCACCAATTTTTGCAAATTAACGCTTTTCACTCTTAGGCTTACCTTGGTAGCTTGGCTTACTTTATTGTTGATTGGATGTATTGAGCTTCACAACTTGAACATTACTAGATAAATGAAGTACAAGTTGATCTTTAGGTTGGGAGGAATCCACAACTCCATCATTAACCACTTGTTTGTTCCTATTCTAATATTAGTTATTCCCTTTATCCTTGTTAGAGTTGTTGTTTTGATCATTGTTGTTGTTATTTCCATGTTTAGTCAAAATTCCTTGTTATCTCAAAACATCCTTGATTCTACATGCAGTTTCAACCATGGTGTCAAATTAATCAAAAACCATTTTCTTAACTTCATACCGCATTTTGGGGACCAAATTACTAACAAGAATGTCAATCTTTTCATTGTTAGGAATAGTTCTAGAATAGCAAGAGCATTTTTGTCTCCACCTTTGCAAGAAAGTAACAAAGGATTCTCCTTGATTCTGCTTTAAGCTACATAAGTCCAACAAAGTGATAGATCTTGAAACATTGTATGCAAAGTGTTGAACAAATCTGTGAACAAGTTCCTTGAAAGTCTTAACAGGTGGAGTTATCTTAGTAAACCATTCCATTGCTTATCCCTTAAGACTTCGTGGGAATAACCTCATGAGATAAGAGTCATCTTGATGGAATTCAAAACTTGTGGTATAAAACTGGCGCACATGATCATGGGGATCTCCACTCCCATTATATTTGTCGTATTGCAAAATTTCAACCTTTTTAGGAAATTCTTTCATGTCAACACTCTTATCAAAAGGATTAGGACAAATCAAGTCCAATGAGAAATAATTCTTAGGTGCAAACATTTGGTCTATTGTTCTTTGCATTGCATCAAGCTTCTCCTCTTGGGATGGACCTTGCTTCTTAATCTTTCTATCCACATCAAAGTTATAAGGGACCCTAGCACCCTTGTTGATTAGGCTCTCTAGGAACTTATCTTTGTTTTGCTCCGCATATTTCTCCACATACTATTGAAAAAGTAGCTCTTGTTGCATTTGCATGAAATCTTGGGAGGTGTGATCAAGGCTCGAGCTACTACCTCCGTATTGTGAACCATAATGAGCACGTTGGGAAGGTGTCCTTGAGTTTCTAGGAGGTGTTTGTCTCCTATAATGGTCATGTCTTGAAACTCTTCTTCCTCTAGGGCTAGGAGATTGTGATGGTGATCTTGAATGTCTCCTACTTCATGGATTCCTAGGAGGAGTGGATGGAGGAGAAATGTTTCCACCACTAACATGCATATTATTGAATGGATCATTGAGTTGTCTAGTCAAGAGCCTATCTCGCTCCTCTTGAAAGGCTTTCCTTTCCATTTCAGTCAAAGTTTGTTTCTCCGTCTATAGGCATCTAATTTGTTCTTCCTTATGAGCTTGTTCATCTTAGAATGCTTTCTTTTCACGCTCAATCCTCTTGAGTCTGTCACTCATGTAATTGGTAGGTGAGCTTGGTCTTGAATTTCAAAACAAGTTGTTGGTATAAGTTGTATTTATCTCAGCATCATAAGGTTCTCCATGTTGGCTTTCATGTTGTGATTGGTTATCTTGATAAGAATGTCTTTTACCTCTCTCTCTCTCTCTCTCTCAGCCCTTTGGTGTGCATCTAGATTTCTTGTTGAAATAAGGGGTGAGGCCGGTCTACTACCATGAGAGGAACCACTGAATGAAATAGCATGTCCACTCTTTGCAAACATATCCTCATAACGTTTATCTTTGGCTTCCTTCTCTCTTCGAGTCATTATGTGACTCATATCCATAAAAGAATGAGAAGATGCTTAGGGGATACCCAACTCACTAAGATGACTTTTGGAATCAAACCACACTTCCAAAGTATTCCTAGGCGATTGATCAAATATGGGTTCTTTTCCCTTATGGCTTTGGCGAGTTTGAACTAGGGGTAATTGGTTAAAAACCACTTGAGGTCATTTTCCTTGATTTACTTGATATCTTGTGGTAATTGGCATGAAAGAAAAGGTACTAGTTGATAGGATTACCCTAAGAAATGTTGGTACCAAACTAGGATAGAAAAGGCATTAACTTGTCCAAAAGAGGTGATAAGATAGAATATTGCAAAGAGGCATAAGCCAACACTGCCATAGAGGTGCCCAATAAATTCAAGTCAATACCCTAGCACGTTATGGATCAGGAGGATGGTATTACCCAAATTATATTAATTGAGATTGAATTTGTATGAAAGTGGATGGACAAGAGACTACCAAAACTCTCCAAGTGTGTTATCAAAGAATCTAAAGGTTTATCTTTTCAACAAGGATGGTTTCTAGCTCACCAAGCGCCAAGCAAGGTCACTTGTGAAATCAAAGGTTGCTAATCCAAGAAGTCAAACAAAAGAATCCTAAGCAAAACAAGCTTTTGACAGTAGGTTACGTAATCCAATCTGACCTAGATCAACCCAGAAAACTAAAAATGACAGGGCAAAAAGCTAAACGGGCTAAAAAATGACAGGAAACAGCTCACTAGCAGAGAGTTTCACGCAAGGAAACTCTTTCTCGCGTGAGGATTTGTGTAGGACCTCATGACAAAATGCTTAAATGCACGAGGAAAGACCAGACTGGTGTGCGAGTTTGCAAAATATCACGCGAGGATTCTCAGATAGTCGTGCGAGGAAACACAGCGAACGACGTGAAGAAACAATTTTCTCGCGTGAGTAAAGCACATAGAACTCAGATTTTGTTTGTTTTAAATAACCAACTAGATGCATTAACAAATTTTATCATGAATCAGGCACGCAAGATAGCAAACAGGGAATTTAAGCAATCAATGTCTTCAAATAATGAGCAAGGGACAAAGCAACCTTGCACATGAACATGGATAGTGTCATAGTATTTCTACTCCATAAGAATGCTACTTGTGTATGTTCTCAAATGTTCTCCAATCACACACATAGTCCTAGAAAATAAAAAGTTGGTTGCACTATGGTTCTTAGTAATGGCTTGACTCTGCAACTTTTGCGATCTCAAGTGGGTGAAATCCAATCCCGGGGCACTGAGGTTTTGACACAGTCCAAGAATTTAATCAACCAGGAGCTGCTAAGGAGATCTGACAACCCACAAAAAACTACACCCGCGGATATTTCTTCTACAAGGACATTTATATAGCGGTTGTTGCTACCATGGCAAAAATGGCTATTACCGCTTGAGGTTCCATCCACGTGGTTTACCCAATAAAGGGAATGTCCACTACAGTTAACCCTCTCTAACAAGGAAGACTCATAATATGGACCACATGGGGACTTGGTTTGGATTCAAGGGTTCCAAGTTTTTGATTCTCCCAAAAGGGAAAAGAGCA
>MU223269.1:504526-536386 GCA_018584345.1 Thuja plicata
GCTATGATTAAGAGGCAAAAATCCCACCACTTAGGAGGATGTGAAGAAAAAGGGATTTTTATTTAATTTATTTCCTTTTTCATCAAATAAAGTGCTTTAAGTGGGGATTTTTATTTATTTAATTAAAGAGGGGTTTTCTTTATAATTAAATAAATCAGAAGAATTTTATTTAATTAAATGGGAGGAATTTAATTTAATTAAATAAGATGAATTTTATTTAATTAAAAGGGAGAAATTTAATTTAATTAAATAAGATGAATTTTATTTAATTAAAAGGGAGATTAAATCTTTTAATTAAATAAAAATGATCAAACCTTAGGAAATATTGAAATAATTGAATTAATTATAATTTGATCAAGGAAATTGATTTGAATTGAAAATGTTCCAAAGCATTGATTCAGGAAATTGATAAAATGATAAATGGGGCCCATAGTCCAGGCGACCATTTTAGGGTGCATACACCTAGCATCTATGATTCTGCCTTGTGGTCAAGCAAACTAATGTGGTTAGACACATGTTAATTCAACACTCAATCTTGATCGCATCTAGAATCAATTTCCAAGATCGTCCGTCAGTTTGCTACATGTCACCACCATGCACACTTAGCCCAACTTCAAGTAGGGAACTCCAAAGGTGCCCACCTATGCAACACATGTCTAAATTGATTTCACATCATTTAGAATGGTATGGGCCTAGCATCCTCAAAAGCTAGAGATCCACTTTTCCATTACCCAGGATATCCCAATAAGGATTTGACAAATCTGGAAAATGTCGCCATGCATTAAGAGAGAATAATTGCAGTGAGTGGGACTAATAGATTACTTTCCATGATGGTAAATTAATTTAGAAAAAGGCATAGATGGCACCCATACCCAAAGACCACAAAGACTATTGATGTAAAAATCCTCAACATGGGAAAGATATTAACTGCCACCGTGATTAAAGATAACAATGTCATCACCCAAAAAACTGAGAAATTATCTATAACATCTCTGACCTATTATAAGATGGAGAGTTCTAAATTTTCATTTCTTTCTTCCTAACTGAGAGGAGCACTTTAGTTTTATTATAAAATTTGGGGCAATTTATTATTTTTCAAACATTTTAATATGCAATATACATATTTCAACCTTAGCATGTTTGCTCTTAAAAAACAATGGGGATTATGCCTATGTCGCCTTTCTTCATTTTATTACCAATGTGTTCTATGTTGATTCTTTTTATAACAAGACATATTTACTAATGTTGGTCTTTGTATCTTCCACTTATCCTAAAAAAATGTGGATCGTGTATGTTTCTTGCTCTTTTACATGTCTTTAAAATAGAGGATGAATTGTATCATTTGTAGATAATTCCCCAAAATGGTCAATTACTGTGAAATATGAAATATGTGTTCTTTTTTTAGATCCTTGTAGGATCTTTTTTTTGGGAACTCTCACCGATCCAATTCAAAAGGGTGACTTTCACTATAACGTGTCTTTCTTCTTGAAAATTCAAATGTTCCTAGAATAATTACTTTAAAGGCTCCCGGGGAAATTTAAAGTGTTGCAAAATCTTTGCAATGGCGCATGATGAGCCAATCTAATGGTCATCTTTTGATAACACTTTTTGTCGTCTTCGTGATAAATTTTACTTACAATTGATACTTGAACTTATGTTTTTTATATATTTTATGTAAGAAATGGACATAAGTAGGAAGTTAGATGGTGAAAAGGTTATGAAAGTATGACACTTGGAACTTATGATCTTATATAAAATGAAGAAGTAATATAACTAAATAAATGGTTCCCTTTTCTATGCTATGTTTGAGGGTAGTGTCCTTCCTATAGCTTATGTCCTACAAGAGCATTAATTAAGTTGAAATACTTTCTTCTAAATTTTAGTGATGAAAATATATATATGTGTCGAAGATGGTATGTGTGCGGTAATCCTTTTTGCAGGAATAAGTGGAGTAGTTCTAGAATCCAGCAGAGTGTTGCTGAAGAAGTCAAGGTCGGGTTCTTTCACCATAGGCCTCGGGCTGAACTAGTCAAGAGCACGTGAACCAAGATAAGCATCATTTAAAGATCTCCGTGGGATGGCTGGGTCAATACAGTTTCCTATTTTATGCCATGCGCAGATCTAGAACCATCGTGTGCTACATTCTGGGACAATTTATTGAATAACTGCCATATTCTGTTATGAGATATTTTGTATTGATTACAATCCTCATCTAATGGAATAATCCTAGATTTTAGTTGTAAGTTGTAGTTTCCCTTTAAATAAGATGACTGCTAAACTTTGAGCAGCACGACAATAGAGATAGAGTTATTATTCCAGTAGTCTGTTGTAATTCAGCAAAGAGAAAATACAATCTTGTTTTCTACATCTTTTGTAATCCATGTTTTATGAATAAATAATGAGAGCTTCAATTTCTAGTATCTGAGATCTTGTTCATTCACACTTCCGTGGGGGCCCACACGGGAGATGAATCTCATTCGTAGTTAAGTAGGTTGCAAGTTATTTTAAATAAGTAGGTTGCAAGTTATTTGAAGCAAGTAAGACTTTGTTGCTCCTGCAGCCATTAGTAACAGTACTAACGATTGTTCCTGTAGCAAAGGCAGTTAGCTATTTCATTGTTCCTTCAGCATAGAGTTAAACTTCCTATCCCAGCAGGTTCCTTTATCTTTAGATTACGCTATTGATATTTCAGTTCCTAGTTTAGTCCCATTTCAAGTATTTTCCATTTACTATAATGATGGCTTTTAGAATGGATTAGAGCATATACTTTGCAGTCACCATTTCAAGTCTACGCTCCCTGGTCAATAATTTAATGAGTTCAATGTATTGTTTCTAGTGGAAAGGATGCATAATCCTTAACTACAGAGGTATTATAAAGAACAGTCAGCGCATCACCCCTTTGCATGTTTTTTCTTTAAGGAAATTCCCTTCTCCTTTTTTATGAAAACCCATTACCATGAAGAGATGACTTCTAAGATATCAAAGGTTGTTTCATATGGTTCAACAGGTCCCGTACCAGTGAAACTCCATGACTACCCTTATTTAGACGTGAGCTTCTTAGGGATAAATGTGCACAAAAGTGAAATGTATATCATAGTGTATGCTCCCACCTTAAATTAATTGCATGTGGCAACCAAGAGTAACTGCTTTAAGGTAGTATACATCCAAATAAAAGCACACCACAATAGTGAAATGCCACCGAATATGAAATTTTCAAAGGTAAAACTTACAAAACATGCAAGAGCACATAAGGGGTCAACTAATCTAGGGCCAATATATGAATAAGCTAATAATTTATATTAATACAATTATTTGAATTGACCTTGTCCCCCAAATGTTGTTGAACTACAAGGAAAAATGAGGAAGAGAACATAAGATGAATGTAAGAATGAGATCAAAGGGATGCATATTGGAGTTTTGTATCCTATGGATTATTAGCGTTGTAGTCTTCTACACTAGACTCAATTCTATTGAGGTGATAAGGAAAGGTATCTAAACCTAAGATTCATTATAAATAAGAATAATAATATCATACACATCATAGTAGATTAGACTTCAAAAGTATTTTATATTGATTATATTTAATCATGCATTGCATTCCTTATATATCCTTATCTTATTCACCATTACATCTATCTTACTATCTCACCATATATCATAATATATCATCTTAAAATTCCATGATAAGAATGTTTATCCCTCCCTAGGGGGTGTTTTAGACCATCATCATATTGTCCTCTCATTTATGTACTCTCTCCAACTTTTGTGCATGTTTAGGACCCTGATTGGGCCTCTCTAGACACTGATTATCCCACCTGGCACATTTTCTAGGGGTTTTGACTCCCTGGGTCAAGGTCAACCTCGACCCTGACCTAGGTCAAGGTCAACCTTGACCTCAACCCAAGTCCCCCTTTCCAGTTGGAAAGTTTTCTGACTGCCGAGAGACATTCAAAAGTTAATTTTCCCGCTTCCGGGTCGGCTGTTTTGGGTTCCGAAGCGACGAATCTTAAATTATATTTAATATAGGTCCTCTTCTAAGGGTATAGGTATAATTGGAATTTAATTATCCTATAAATGATTCTCTAGAATATTGTGCCCTGGATTGATATATAAGGAAGCCTTCTCCTCTCATTTTCTCTAACTAAGCAAGAATCCAAGTGAACAAGGCTAAGTAATGCAAGCATCCATTATTCTACGTATCCTCAATATTTCAAAGTTCAACTAAGGTTTTTCAAGTCTTCCTTTCAAGAATTCAAGTTCTCCATTGAATATCAAATATTCAAGCATTCAAGCCTTTGAAGGGATTTAGTTTAAGCATTCAAGATTCATCATTCAAAACCCTAGATCTATCCATCATGGTGGTGTGATCTTCCTTCAAGATCCTTTGTGCATCCTCATGATTCATTCATTCTTCCTTCAAGGTGAATCATGGAGGTTTATGGTTTCTAATATTGAGTCCAAACTTTCATATTTTCATACTTGTTTACATTCGAAATACAATTGCATATCTATTGAATATCATAGCTTCATTGTTAGATTTACTTCTACTACTTGCTAGAATTTTATATTTCAATTATTTATTTCAAAGTTAATTCCTAAATTTGGGTTTGACTAAGGCAAAACCCTCCCCCCAACAAAAAAAAACCATTTTTATTACAGGTACAGGTTCGGGACAGTAGATTCAAGTGCAGATCCGGATACCCTTTTCGGCAAACTTTCAGGATCCAGAAACAAATTTTTCATCGGACTGTGTAGGTCAAGGTCTAATTTCTATTTTGGGTTAGAATTGACATTCTATTTTGGGTCAAAATTGACCTGAGCCAGATCTGGAAAAGATTTATGGCTTTTCTCCGTCTTTGTGTTTATGTGCCCGATACGGTTGTAGAACTTCCAGAAACTCACTACAGACACCCGAAAACAACATTCTTCATATCTACTACATTTGGAGGTTTGTACTTGTCTTCTAATTCAATTCAATTAAGGTCTTAATATTTCTATATCTTTTACACATTCTTTTCTATAAGATGGAACCTAGGGTTTTGTTCTTTATCCTTATTCTTCATAGGTTGATTCATTTATGCATTGATCATTTCTTTAGGGTTAATCAATTTGGATCTTCCCTTTGTGAATTTAAGGTCTAGAGGGAAATATTATCTTCCCACACCCCACACACATACATCACACCATATATATAGGCACCATATCACATTTTGGTGACCTTTCATTCTATATATCACATTTTTCTATCTTACATTTACACTTCTCATTTTCAAAATGTAACATTTTTATATGTTATATTTTGGTGAACCCACGATAGACAACTCTTTCTTTTTTGGTGTTAGATGTTTTTCCTCTTTTCCTTAGAGACCATCTTTTGCATACATATTACATTATTTTTCTTTTATGCTCTTGCATTTTAAAATACAAAAAAATCTACATACTCATAAAAATACAAAAACATTTTTTGCATTTCATTCACTATGAAGATCTTTAAGATTCTTTGGAGTATAGTTATTTTCCTTATTATTCTTCTCTTAGCATCTCTTTATAGTACTTGTGATGTTTATGAGAGTATCATTCATTTCATCATGTTTTACTCTTAATGTTTCACTTGCTTATGTTATTTTGAGATTGACTAATACTAGTCTTCCTACTTTCAAAACTTTCATTAAGGATTTGTGTAGTGGACTTATTGCTCTTTTGGATTATGTGAAGAATTTGGTAGATGATACCCCATTTCCTAATATTCCTAATCATAATCCTTTCATTCCTAATCCAATTCCTAATCTTCCTAATCACCATCCTATCCTTCCTAATCCAATTCCTAACATTCCTCCTCCTATTTCTCCATCTTCTATCCCTAGTTCTTCTCACACTTGTGATGGCGCTCAAACTATGGCTCATGATGCATATGTTCAAGAATTCTTTGATTTACCTTCCCCTTCTTATCTGATCCATGATGATATTAAAGGGAAGAGCAATGAAACTTCTTCTAAACCTATCATCCCGCCTTACATAACATTTTCTCATGATTTCCGTAAACAATCACCTCCTGTAGAATCTTTACAATATATGTACACTACTAGATACAATATGGTGTCTAAAGAAGGTTATAATAGTTTAGGGCTTGGTTTTAATGAACATTGTATTAAATATCTGGTTCATTTATCCCCTAAACAAGATAAGCATGGTCTAGTCTTTCCACTATCTCAACTTGAGGTGGTTGATTTTAATCGTTTCCCTCCTCTTCATATTCTCCTTCCAACACCTTCCTTAGACTACCCTGATACTCCTCAAGATGTGGCTAAGAAATTCTATATTCAGTTAATGAATTCTAAGAAATAAATCTTTAAACCTATGCCGAAAGATGCTCTCTCCAAATACAAATTCCCTTTACTAGGTGAGGTAATCACTTTCTCTTTTATCTCTTTCACTTTAATGCTAGTAGGATTAGATCACGAAGCTGTGTAATTTATAGTGTCGCTCTTGTATTGCTTATGTAGTCATTTATGCTTTCTATGATTATTTTATCTTTGCTTTTGTATCCTTGTGTGTATATGTTGAGTTAGAATCCTTGGTCTGGGGGCTCATGTCCTTGACTAAGTGATGTTCTACCTCATTTCAATCTACTGGAGTCTTTCTTCTAACTTTACCGCAAGTATGTTCGATTTTCATACTCCTGCTAAAGTGGGGGCTTAATGTATTGTCTTAAAATGGAAGCACTTCCATGATAAAAATTTTTAGCCCTCCTTAGGGGATGTTTTATACTATAATCATATTTTCCTCTCATTTCTGCACCCTCTCCAACTTCTGTGCCTGTTTAGGACCCTGATTGGGCCTCTCTGGACACTGATTATCCCACTTGGCACATTTTCTAGGGGTTTTGACTCCCTAGATCAAGGTCGACCTCGACCTCGACCTAGGTCAAGGTTGACCTCAACCTTGACCTAGGTTAGGGTCAACCTCAACCCTAACCTAGGTCAGGGTTGACCTTGACCTCGACCCAGGTCCCCCTTTCCAGTTGGAAAGTTTGTCGACTGCTGGGAGACATTCAAAAGTTCATTTTCCCGCTTTCGGGTCGGTTGTTTTGGGTTCCGAAGTGACGACTCTTAAATTATATTTAATATAGGTATTCTTCTAAGGGTATAGGTCTAATTGGAATTTAATTATCCTATGTAGGCCTCTCTATAATATTGTGCCCTTGATTGATATATAAGGAAGCCTTCTCCTTTGATTTTCTCTAACTAAGCAAGAATTCAAGTGAACAAGGCTAAGTAATGCAAACATCCATTATTATACATATCCTCAAGATTTCAAAGTTCAACTAAGGTTTTTCAAGTCTCCCTTTCAAGCATTCAAGTTCTCCATTGAAGATAAGGGATTCAAGCATTCAAGCCTTTGAAGGGATTTGGTTTAAGCATTCAAGATTCATCATTCAAAAACCTAGATCTATCCATCATGGTGGTGTGATCTTCCTTCAATATCCTTTGTGCATCCTAAAGATTCATTCATTCTTCCTTCAAGGTGGATTCCAAGCATACAATCATGGAGGTTTATGGTTTCTAATATTGAGTCCAAACTTTCATATTTTCATACTTGTTTACATTTGAAATACAATTGCATATCCATTGAATATCATAGCTTCATTGTTAGATTTACTTCTAATACTTGCTAGCATTCTCTATTTCAATTATTTCTTTCAAGGTTAATTCCTGAATCATAGTTTGAGGAAAACCCCTCCCCCCAATAAACAAAACCATTTTTCTTGCAGGTACATGTTCGGGACAACATATTCAAGTACAAATCTGGATACCCTTTTCAGAAAACTTTCTGGATCCGAAAATAGATTTTCCGTCAAACTGTGCAGGTCAAGGTCGACTTTCTATTTTGGGTCAGAGTCAACATTCTATTTTGGGTCAAAATTGACCTGAGCCAGATCTGGAAAGCATTTTTGGGTTTTCTTTGTCTCTGTGTTTTTGTACCAGAATGGTTGTAGAACTTTTGAAAACTCAGTACAAACACCCCAAAATAGCATTCTTAAGATCTACTACATTTTGAGGTTTGTACTTGTCTTCTAATTCAATTCAATTAAGGTCTTAATATTTCTAGATCTTTTACACATTATTTCATATAGGATGAAACCTAGGGTTTTTCTCTTTATCCTTATTCTTAATAGGTTGATTCATTTATGCATTGATCCTTTCTTTGGGGTTAATCAATTTAGATCTTCCCTTTATGAATTTAGGGTTAAGAGGGAAATCTTATCTTCCCACACCCCACACACATACATCACACCATATATATAGGCACCATATCACATTTTGGTGACCTTCCATTCCTATATATCACATTTTTCTATCTTTCATTTACACTTCTCATTTTCAAAATGTAACATTTTTATATGTAACATTTTGGTGAACCCGCGATACACAACTCTTTCTTTTTTGGTGTTAGAGGCTTTGCCTCTTTCCTTGGAGACTAGCTTTTGCATACATATTAAATTACTTTTCTTTTATGCTCTTGCATTTTAAAATACAAAAAAATCTACATACTCATAAAAATACAAAAACATTTCTTGCATTTCATTCACTATGAAGATCTTTAAGATGCTTTGGAGTCTGGTTATTTTCCTTATTATTATTCTCTTAGAATCTCTTTATAGTACTTGTGATGTTTATGAGAGTATCATCCATTTCATCATGTTTGTTACTCTTCATGTTTCACTTGCTTATGTTATTTTGAGATTGACTAAGACTAGTCTTCCCACTTTCAAAACTTTCATTAAGGATTTGTATAGTGGACTTATTGCTCTTTTGGATTATGTGAAGAATTTGGTAGATGATACCCCATTTCCTAATCTTCCTAATCCTAATACTATCATTCCTAATCTAATTCCTAATCTTCCTAATCCTCATCCTATCCTTGCTAATCCAATTCCTAACATTCCTATTCCTATTTCTCCATCTTCTATCCCTAGTTCTTCTCACACTCATGATGGGGCTCAAAATATGGTTCATGATGCATATGTTCAAGAATTATTTGATTTACCTTCCCCTTATTATCCGATCCATGATGATATTAAAGGGAAGAGCAATGAAACTTCTTCTAAACCTATCATCCCTCCTTATACAACATTTTCTCATGATCACCGTAAACAATCACCTCTTGTAGAATCTTTACAAGATATGTACACTACTGGATACAATATGGTGGCTAAACAAGGTTATAAGGGTTTAGGGCTTGGTGTTAATGAACATGGTATTAAATATTCGGTTCATCTATCCCCTAAACAAGATAAGCATGGTCTAGGCTTTCCACTATCTCAACTTGAGGTGGTTGATTTTGATTGTTGCCCTCCTCTTCATATTCTCCTTCCAAAACCTTCCTTAGATTACCCTGATACTCCTCAAGATGTGGCTAAGAAATTCGATATTCAATTAATGAATTCTAAGAAATAAATCTTTAAACCTATGCCGAAAGATGCTCTCTCCAAATACAAATGTCCTTTTCATTATAGTAATACACATTTACTTGTTGATTGTGTGCATTTCAAGATGTATGATAGAGAAAGAGTTGCTTTAGGAATTATATCTCACTCTCATGTGGTATTACAATTTCTTCATAATTTCCATACGGGGCATACCCCTCGTTCTTCAATAATATAGATCTTTCTCCCTCTTGTCTCTTCACTGGGGGGAAAGATGTATCTCTTCCATTTTTTCTAGGATCCATTATGATCTTAGCATGTATTTTGTTTTGAGCTTAATTGGTTATCCTTTCTATATTCTATCCCTATGGTATTGTATTACGATGCGTCCTTCATTTGCTCATAATCATCCATAACTCTCTTATAATATTCGCGATATCTTTTTTAGGAAATTTGTTTTGTAAAGATATCTTTCTTTCTTTTTTATCGGTAACAATGATTTTATTAATATTAAAATTCATCAAAAGATTACATTAAGAGTATATCAGATATGCTTTACAATAGACCACAACAATATCTGCAAATATAAATAAGCATTCCTTACTACTAACCTTCTAACCATCTTCTTTCACCTTATAAGATACTAGCCGTATCGTGAAATGAAAAACCTAATTGTAAAAAGTACCCCCAGAATAAACACGAATAACCCTCCTTACAAGCTTACAAAAAGCATAGGACACCAAAACGTGGTGAAATCATCAAAAAGAGTTTCATCAACATTCAGGCCACCATGACATGTGCACAAACTCAAGCCGGACAACATCAGTCTGTATTCTCATTATGATAGTCACTATCATTCCCCCAAGAAAAAACATTCCCCCAAAAAATACAAGATTCATGATCAAAATCATATTTCACCAGAGGAATAGCAGGAGGCCTCCCATCATCTTTATCGCATAGTGGGAGGGAAAAGAGCACAGATGCCAAAAAAGAGAAAAACTACCATGATCTATAACAGACCTTCCCTGGTCTTTAAAGGCACTTCCGTCCATGGCTTGACCTCATTCGACTTGGCACCTTAACAGGTAACAGACCCAGCGCATAAACCTTCACAACTTCGTGTTTTTCAACCAATTCCATCAGCTTTCGCCATGCTCGGGCTTGGTCTGCTCTAAAATTAGCCTTATCCAATTTGCCCCCGCCAATGAATAAATGGCACAAAACCATAAATCCGAGCCTCATCTTCATCCTCGAAACATTCTGTCACATCAGAGTCAATGCTGGGCACCACCCACTTCAGGATGGAGTCCATTTCAAAGAGTAGGTCTTTGTTAAACAAACAGGAAACCAACCATTTCAACTCCACGCACTCTCTCCCAATCTCTAACCCCCAAGCCATTACCATTGATATAATATCAAGGTTAACTCTCCATTTCTTCTTTCTATTAATAAAGAAGGGCCCTAAAAATCACCTATGACCCGAACAATCTTGTCCTCCTTAATTTCCACCAAGCCTCTCAGTTGTTCCATTTTCATTGGCCCTTTAGAGGCTTTCTATTGTTTACAAGTATCCACTGAAAACGTGGCTTCCATTTTCAAACTAAATATTACTATGCAACCGTGTTTCACCCAAAACTAGAACTAGAGCTCTTCAGAAACCGCCCCTAATTTCCAAAACCAGCTTTCTAGACTTTAATCCACACAAAGGAAAGAAACTGATGGGCCATTTTATATCCGCTGACCTTACTCAATCATTAATGAGAAATCTGTCATCGATGGATGAACATCATCTTTCGCATGAGCCCAAAAAGGCTAGCAAACTTGTCACCCATGAAGGATGCCAATGAAAGGACATAAGAATTAAAACACATTAAAAGCTTCCATAGGTCATGCATAATTTAACAAAAAACTATAGATTGTGAACATAATCCTTTATCTGCATTTTATTAAAATCTTCCCAAATGAGCTCATTAGTATTTTCAAATGAAACATCCCACTTGGATAAAATGTCTGCTTCATAATTCCTCTCTCTCCGGATATGGCTAATTTTAAAGGCCTCAAATTTGGAAAGAAGACTCTCCAAAAAATAAATATAAATTTGAAGATGCCAAGCTTGTGTAAAACCTTTCTAAATAGCCTAAATAATTATCTGAGAGTCACCTTCCAAATGGATTTTCTGACAATCCAAATTTAAACATAATTTCAAAGCCAAAATAGCAGCTTTAACCTCTATCACATTATTCATTCTGTCTGCTAATTTTTGGGCTGCATATTCCCATATATTGCCATGCCAATCTCTTATTATCACTCCTGCACTAGAGGAACCTGGATTCCCTTTAGAAGCACCATAAAAATCAACTTTAAGCCATCCCCATTCAAGGGTCTCCCATTTGATCTTGTCTCTACTAGACTTAAGCTTCCCATTCTAGACACCCGCATTCCTAAAACGGATCCATGTAGCGGGCCATTCTCTTTGGATTCTCTTATCCTTTGAAGTAAAGAGAGTTGAAGACTTGAGTATAAATTTTGAAGCACCTAGGACCTCTTCAATAGAAGCATTGATTCTAACCATACCCCTGTCTAAGGACTCCTCCTTCTCCTCAAAAATCCTACGATTTCGTTCCTTCCAAATCTCCCAAACCACAATTGAAGTGCATATTTGCCACACCTTAGACATGAAATATTTGGATTTTGCCCAAGGCTAACTAATAAAAATCTCCTTAATGGAATTTTGCAGAGGCCTCGACCATCCCAACTTTTTCTTCATCATATCCCAACATGTATTTGCAAAATTACATTGGACCAGTAGATGATCAACATCCTCATTTGCTTTCCCACAAAGGATGCATTTGGTAGGACCAATGAAACCATACTTTTTTCTCCATTCTCCTATTAGGATTCATCCCCTTACATCCATCCAAGCAAAGGATCCGTCTTTAGGGAGACAATCCTTTCCCCAGCATAATTTTGTAGGCCACTCAACTTGTAAATTTGGGTTATCAAGAATTTTATACCCAAGTTTGACTGAATAGTGTCCATTCTTCGAGGCACACCAAATCAAAGAGTCAGCTTTGTTAGTTACTAAAACCTCTCTGGACTAAAAAACATTCCTTAGGAGAGTATATTGATGGGCATTAAGGCCCAATTGACTTCCATCTCTCCATCCCCACTGAGATCCTAAAGAGTCTGGTCTTTCCTCTAAATAGTCTGCCAATTTATCACCCCAAGCAGCAGTGCAAATATTCATCACCTCATCGAGAGAGGAATTATCACCCAAGGCTAGATATCCATTCCAAGAGTCCTTCCAGAAGGAAGTCAATCTTCCATTGCCAACCTGCCAAGACAAGTGATTAGTAATAACCTATCTACAATCTAAAATGAAATTCCAGATTGTCGAGCCTTTAGGGGGGTTCCTAATAGTAAGAATTCTAGTTGGATCCACTGAGTCTAGATATTTGGCTCTAAGAATTTTATCCCACAACATATTCGGGTTAGCATACATACACAAAACCATCTTAGCACTAAGAGCAAGATTCATTAGGTTCCAGTTTTTAATATCAGTACCCCCAGATACTTTAGGTTTGCATATATGATCCCAGGCAAGAAGTGGGATTTTATCCTCATTGCTTGATCCATTCCAGGAGAATTTCCTCATACTCTGTTCTAAGAAGGCAATCACTTTTTTAGGTAACTTTAGACAACTCGTAGAGAATACATGAATAGCATAAACCACAGACTATAACATAAGAATACGCCTGGCAGAAGAGAGACATTTACTCTTCCAACCATCAAAGCGTTTTAAGAAGATCTTAATAAGATCTTGCCATAGATGTGACTTACAAGCAGCGCCAAACAAGGGAATACCAAGATACTTACCTAGAAGCTTCCCCACCCGCACACCAAGGATCCCACATATCTGTCTCTATTTTGCCAGACTGGTGTTGAAAAAGAAAACCTCATATTTATTCCAATTTACATTCTGACCTGACACAACACTATAAGAATCAATAGTCATTATGATCAGCCTCACTTTCCTTAATGAAGCAGCCCCCATTAAATAGGTGTCATCCACAAATTTTAAGTGGGAAATGGGATCAATACCTTCCACCACCTTAATTCCTTTCCATTGGCCCAATCTACATTTACTAGAGATAAGTCTCCCCAAAACTTCTGCCAGTATAATAAACAGAAAGGGGGAGATTGGGTCACCTTGGCGTATACCCCTATTCATGTCAAAAAAACCTTGGGGACTACCATTCACCAGAACAGAGATTCTAGGAGTGTTTATGCAACTTCCCACCCATTTAAGCCAACTATCACAAAAACCAAACTTTTTCAACACATTCATCAGAAAGCCTCTATGGAAATTATCATAGGCTTTTTGGATATCCATATTGATCATCATCTTCTCAACCCTTGTTGTTCTAACCGTATGAATGGATTCATGAGAAACCACAACCCCTTCATAAATACACCTATTAGCCATGAAGCCGCTCTGTTAAGGGGTTTTGTAAAGATATCTTTTACTACAACATCTCTTGATATGATTGGTATATCCCTTGCTTTCATCCTTGGGGGGAAAGGTTTTCCTTCTTTCTCTCTGTCTAAGGATCTACTTTCCTTAGCTTAGTGGCATTTTTTTATTCTGCAACATTATTTCCCTATAAAGACTTAAGTTTTGGCTATGGATACCCTATTATATGAGAGGTGATTGTCCTAGGCCACCACCTCTTCTTTATTTTGAAAATTATGTTCTTTATAAAATCTTTCCCTTGATATAGGTTAGAGTTTGAGTCCATTCCAAGATGCCACTTCCTCTTTATCGCAGGGGGCTTGATGATTGAGTCTTTGATCCCTCTTTACTTTTCCTTGAAAGATGATATTTTATCCTAAACAATCCTCTATGGTGGGGGTATTGTTGATAAGATATCTTCCTCTTTGAGGATCATTTTTCCATAAGTGACATATCCTTTTCATGATTATCTATGCTCTTAGATGTAAGGGTCAATACTCTTCGCTAAGATTATAGTGTACATTGTTGCTAACATGATATCTCCTTACTTTGTGAAGTAGGTATCCTCCTTTCTCTTCCTTTTCCTGTCTAATAAGTAGCCACAATAAGGAGGGGGGAATATATAGGTTCTCCCTTATACTATACTTTACATTTTATAACATGCTAAATCCTCGGAAGGTAACGCACAGAAGTTGCTAAATCCTGAAGAGACACACATTTTTATTTTTTGCTAAATCCTCAGAAGGTAACGCACATAAGTTGCTAAA
Source organism: Thuja plicata (assembly GCA_018584345.1). Classification (NCBI taxonomy): domain Eukaryota; kingdom Viridiplantae; phylum Streptophyta; class Pinopsida; order Cupressales; family Cupressaceae; genus Thuja; species Thuja plicata. The sequence continues at coordinate 519,234 of MU223269.1, forward strand.
TCCTAAAGAGATACACATTTTTCAAATTCAAATATGCTAAATCATTGGAAGGTAATGCACACAAGTTGCTACATATTGAAAAAACATGCATTTTATATTCCATACAAGAATGTGGATCTATGGGTATTCAAAAATCCTTCAAAAGACACATTACAATTACAAAACAAAGTTTATGGGTGAACCTGTTGAGATCTCCCTCCTTGGTGATTCATGGTATATAGTCAAAAAATGGAAGCACTTCCATGGTGGAATGGTTTAGCCTTCCAAGTGGGTGGTTTGGGGTTATATCGAGAACCTTGAATGGGTTCCTGACTTTGACCTGGCTTTCCCCCTATTCTACCTCTCTTTCCACTTCAGTCCATCTAGTTTTAGGCATCATGGACTACATATATGAGGTTTTTGACCTCAGGGTTAGGGTCGACCTTTTGGGTCTATGTTTACCTCGACCTTGACCTAGTTTAAGGTCGACCTTGACCCTAACCTAGGTCAAGGTTGACCTTGACCTTGACCCAGGGTTCAAATCTCAGGGTCCCACAGTTTTCGGATGTCGGTCTTTGCAAAAGTTATTCCCCGCTTTCGGGTCGGCTGTTTCAGGTTCTGAAGTGGTGATTCTTAAATTATATTTAAAATAGGTCCTCTCCTAGGGTTAAAGGCTCTAATTAGGATTTAATTCTCCTATGTCAGCATCCTTAGGAGATTGTGCCCTAGTTTCATATAAAAGGAAGTTTTCTCCTCTCATTTTCTCTAAGCGATATTGGGCAAGAAAAAGTCTTCTAATTGTGATCAAGCATCCATTATTCTACATGTTTTCAAGCTCTCAAGGTGTTCAAGTCTTCCTCTCAAGCATTCAAGTTCTCCATTGAAGATCAAGGATTCAAGTTTTCAAGCCTTTGAAGGGATTAGGTTCAAGCATTCAAGATTCATCATTCAAACCCTAGATCTAGCCATCATGGTGGTGTGATCTTCCTTCAAGATCCTCTGTGCATCCTCAAGACTATTTAATCATCTCTTCAAGGTGGATTTCAATCATACAATCATGGAGGTTTATGGTTTCTATTCACTCCAAACTTTCATACTTACATACTTGCTACATTTGAATTACAATTGCATATCTATTAAATATCATAGCTTCATTCTTAGATTCAATTCTACTACTTGCTAGCATTCTATACTTTATTGATTTCAAGGTTAATTCCTAAACTAGGGTTTGACTAAGGCAAAACCCTCCCCCAAACAAACAAACCTCTTTTCTTGTAGGTACAGGTTTGGGATTATGGATTTGGACTCAGATCTGGATACCCTTTTCGGCTTTCTTTCGGGCTCCGCGAACAGATTTTTTGTCGATGTTGTGCAGGTCAGGGTCAACATTATTGGATCAGGGGTGACATTTGTGGGTCAAGGTTGACCTTTTTCATAAGACATCGTTGGATCGGAAAAATATTTCTGGTTTTTTTTCGTCTCTGCATTTCAATTTCGGATCATACTTCAAATTTTCTAGAGATAGTCTAGAGACCTCAGAAAACAACATTCTTTGATCTACAATTCTTTAAGGTTTGTTCTTCTTCTCATCCTTTTCAATTACTATCATTTATCATATCTATATAATCAATTAACAGAATTTAAGATCTTCTTCTTTACTCTCATTTCCAAATGGTTGATTCATTTGTGCATTAATCCCTCTTTTGGGTTGATCAACTTGGATCTTTCATTTGTGCATTTGGGGATAAAGGTGGAACATCTTATATTCATCATAATCACATTTCAATACAAACACAATTTAAATGTAAAGGTTAGAGAAATACATAATCAAACCCTAATAAAAATAAATAAACACAAAAATAAGATTTTTTGACTTCCTTCAAGTCAAGTTCACCAAAATGTAAAGGAAGAAAAAATGATGAACACATCAATAACAACATCTCAAATAAAACTTCAAAACATGATGAACCTAAGAAGGACTTTGACCAAGAAGATCTTTTGCCTAAACTCCTTCGTGCTAAGATGATTTCTATACCTAAACGCAAAAAGGAATGTAGTCCACACTTGAAGACTCTTCCTTTTTGTTTCTATCATAGATTTCATGATCATTCTACTAATGAATGTCATGATTTACATTATAAGATTAGGCAACTCATTGATAGTAAAGTTATTTATATATCATGTGGCAATGAGTTGTTTTTCAATCCTGTTTTCTCTAAATAATATTTATGTTCCTATTATGGAACTCCACATTAAGTAAAACAATGTTAGCCTAATCTTTGGGGGCTCGTTGTCTTGCATAGAATTGTGAGTGATATAATAGGTCCCCTCTCATCCTCGTCCCTACGCTTGGGGGGCAAGGATGGCATCTCCTTCTTCTCTGTCTTTCTGGGATTCACTTTTCCCTTGGTTAAGCAATATCTATCTATTATGTGATATCCAATCATACACAAAAATTTTGGTTTACATTGAGGATCTATGTCCTTAATCATAACCTATTTCTTTGTTTGACATTGGGTTTCCATGGTTGATAAATCTCTCAACTTGGAAACTGAATACTGTGCTATCCCTTACAAGGGTTACTTTTTCACTTCTTACATGATATCTCTTTGCATTCGTCCCTTCCATGGCCTAATAGGAGTTGTGACCTTCTTGGCTTGGACTAGGTGTTGTCTATGGATATTGTCTTGATGTTGAAGAAGGCTTTATCCTTGATCTTTTCTTTCCTTAACATGTCAAAATAGTATGTACTTTGCCATATTAAGGAGGGGGGCATATACATGGCCTCCCTCATTTTTTATTATGCATTTTTGTTCTAACATTTTGTTTTGCAGCATGCTAAATCCTTTGAGGGTAACACACATAAGTTGCTAAATATTGAAGAGATACACAATCAATTACAATTCAATATGCTAAATCCTCGGAAGGTAACGCACATAATTTGCTAAATCCTGAAGAGATACACATTTTACAAATGTATTCCATGGAAATATAAGAATATGGATCCATGGGTACTTCATAAAAGCCATCAAAAGATGCACTACACACATGCACAAAGCTGCCAGAAGGTGCACAACTTTATGGGGTGACTATCAAGTTCTTTCTTAGTGGGCCATCCTATCCTTTTTGTGGTTCACAGTGAGATACACACATCTTACTGGGCGAGCTAACCACTCCTCTCTCTCTCTCTTTCTCTTTGACTGGTGATGTCTCTCTTATCATGATCTTAGGGTTGGAAAAGACTTAAGTCCCTGGGGTCTTAAGGATTCCTTTGTCCCTTTTGATTTCAATAAGATTATCTTTTCTTCATGTTCTCCTTTACCAAGAGTTTGTGTTGAGTCCATACTCTTGCTAAAGTGGGGGCTAAATGTATAGTCAGAAAATGGAAGCACTTCCATTGTAGACTAGTTTAGCCTTCTGATTAAGTGGTTTGGGGTCATGTCAAGCACTTGAATGGGTCTCTTACTTGGATCTAGCCTTTTTCCCCTATTCTGCCCCATTTTCCACTTTTCCAGCCTATTTTTGACATCCAAAACTGAAAACTGAGATTTATGACCTCAGGATCAAAATTCACCTTTCTCGGTCAAGGTTGACCTCACCCTTGACCTAGGTCAAGGTTGACCTCGGCCTTGACCCAGGGTCCAGATTTTGATATATCGCAATTTCTGGATGTCGGGCTTCGGAAAAGTTAATTTCCCGCTTCCAGGTCGACTATTTTGGGTTTCAAAATGATGACTCTTAAATTATATTTAATATAGGTCCACTTATAAGGGTATAGGTCTAATGGGAATTTAATTCTACTATGTCGGCCTCCTTCGAAGATTGTGCCCTAATTTTATATAAAAGGGAGCCTTTCTCCTCTCATTTTCTCTAAGTCTTCAATCCAAGCCTAAGCACTATCAAGCAATTGAGAAGCATTATCAAGTGAAGTTGAAGCAAGAAATCAAGAAAGATTTGAATCAAGGATTCATCCATCCATTTTCATGAAGGAGATCCATTGGAGGCCATTGAAGGATTCAAGCTACATAGTTCCCTTTTGGTGATCTCTCCATCCACCTTCTTCCAAGCCTCTTCTAAATCAAGAACCCATTCAAGACTTGGTGTTTTAGATCTACAAGCAATAGATTGAAGACATCCTACATTCTACATTCCACATTTTAGGGTATACTTGTGGATCCATGGATTCAAATCTGTCATAAGGACTTTTTACAATCAAGGTGAATTTATTCATTTACTTTGTTTACTTCAACAATTTCAATTACATATATTTAAGGTTAATTCCAAAACTATGGTTTGACTAAGGAAAACCCCTCCCCACAACAAACAAACCTCTTTTTCTTGTAGGTACAGGTTCAGGATTGCAGATCTAAGACCAGATCTGGATACCCTTTTCAACTTTTTGTCAGGCTCCTTGAATAGATTTTCTGTCAAGGCTGTGTAGGTCAGGGTCGACATTATTGGGTCATGGGTGACATTTGTGGTCAAGGTCAACCCTTTTCATAAGATGGTGTAAGACCGAAAAAATATTTTTGGGTTTTTTTCACCTCTGCGTTCCGGTTCCGGATCATATTTTAGATTTTCTAGAAACAGAGTATAGAGCTCAGAAAATAACATTTTTTGATCTGCAATATTTCAAGGTTAGTGCATTCCTCCTATCCATTTCAATTCAAATACTGAATCATTCTAAATCTATCACACATTCCTTTCCATAAAATAGGGAAATTAAGACCTTCCTCTTTGCTCTCATTTCCAAATGATTGATTCATTTGTGCATTGATCCTTTTTGGGTTGATCAATTTGGATCTTTCCTTTGTGAACCTTGACCTGCACAGCGTCGATAAAAAATCTGTTTGCGGATCCCGAAAGAAAGCCGAAAAGGGTATCCAAATCTGGTCTCAGATTTGCTATTCTATACCTGTAACTTCTAAAACCAACACATGCAAATATTTGAAAAGAGGGGTTTGGGGTGGCTATATAGGGTTTTACCTTAGTAAAACCCCCATTTTGGTGGTCTCCACCTCCACGAATAGCCAAATATATAATGTATGTGTGTGTGTATTTATCTTTTGGAAAGAGTCTTAAAATATGCAACATTAAGATCTAATCTTCTAGATTAACCGTCTTAACATAACATAGAAATGAGAAAGCAATGCATAGATTTGAATATGATAAAGAAAGCATACCAGGTCCCCAAGGCTAAATTATTCCCATAAACTCATAATCCATAATTTCTACCCCATGATAATGTCCTTTTTTAAATGCTTGAATGTTGAGAATGGTAGATCTAAAGAGAAGGGAACCTTCTTGTTTCAATGAAAGTCCACCATAGCTTGTCCTCAAAAATGCTTGAATGAATATGATATGTCTTCCTAGCTTGTATCTCTATATCATCCTCTTGCTTGTTTGCATCATCATTTCATCATGTCATCTCCTGATTTTCTTTCATGATCAAATGAAGGCCAAAGAGAGTGTTTATATAGAGATCTCCGTATAGGCCTCTTAGGGCAATGCAAGGGAACCAAATTCAAATTTAACCTCAAATAATGGTCCAATTATAATCACCAACCAAGGAGGGGATATATTATTTCAAATATCAGAGAAAACACTTCCGCATTCGAGCCCGGGGACCTATTTTAAGTTCTAGACCCTGATAAGCTCCAGATTTGAAAGCGGGGACCAACACCCAATAGGGGTCTATGTCGACCTCACCCTTGACCTATATTGGGTCAGGGGTGACATTTGTGGGTCAAGATCAACCTTTTTCATAAGACGGTTAAGTGGGTTTTCTTAGGACTTTCCATGTTCAAGCATTCAAGATTCATCATTCAAACCCTAGATCTAGCCATCATGGTGGTGTGATCTTCCTTCAAGATCCTTTGTGCATCCTCAAGACTATTTCATCATCTCTTCAAGGTGGATTTCAAGAATACAATCATGGAGGTTGATGGTTTCTATTGAGTCTAAACTTTCATACTTACATACTTGCTACATTTGAATTACAATTGCATATCTATTAAATATCATAGCTTCATTCTTAGATTCAATTCTACTACTTTCTAGCATTCTATACTTTATTGATTTCAAGGTTAATTCCTAAATCGGGGTTTGACTAAGGCAAACCCCTCCACCCCAACAAATAAACCTCTTTTCTTGCAGGTACAGGTTTGAGACTGCAGATTTGGACTCAGATCTGGATACCCTTTTCAACTTTCTGTCGGGCTCCGTGAATAAAAATTTTGTCGACGCTGTGTAGGTCAGGGTCGACATTATTGGGTCAGGGGTGACATTTGTGGGTCAAGGTCAACCTTCTTCATAAGACTATGTTAGATAAGAAAATGCTTTTTGGGTTTTGTTCGTCTTTGCATTTCAGTTCCGGATCATACTTCAAATTTTCTTGAAATAGTCTACAGACCTCAGAAAATAGCATTATTTGATATGCAATTCTTTAAGGTTGGTTCTTCTTCTCATCCTTTTCAATTATTGTCATTTATCATATCTATATAATCAATTAACAAAATTTAAGATCTTCTTCTTTACTCTCATTTCCAAATAGTTGATTCATTTGTGCATTAATCCCTCTTTTGGGTTGATCAACTTGGATCTTTCATTTGTGCATTTGGGGATAAAGGTGGAACATCTTATCTTTCTCATAATCACATTTCAATACAAACACAATTTAAATGTAAAGGTTAGAGAAATACATAATCAAACCCTAATAAAACTAAATAAACAAAAAAGGTATTTTTTTCTTCCTTTACATTTTGGTGAACCCGACGTGAATGCATAATATTTCACGTCGGGTTCACAAAAATGTAAAGGAAGAAAAATCTTTCTTTGTGTTTTATTTAGTTTTATTAGGGTTTGATTATGTATTTCTCTAAACTTTACATTTAAATTGTGTTTGTATTGAAATGTGATTATGAGGAAGATAAGATATTCCACCTTTATTCCCAAATGCACAAATGAAAGATCCAAGTTGATCAACCCAAAAGAGGGATTAATGCACAAGTGGATCAACCATTTGGAAATGAGAGTAAAGAAGAAGATCTTAAATTTTGTTAATTGATAATATAGATATGATAAATGATAGTAATTGAAAAGGATGAGAAGAAGAACCAACCTTAAAGAATTGTAAATCAAAGAATGCTATTTTCTGAGGTCTGTAGAGTATTTCTGGAAAATATGAAGTATGATCTGGAATCGGAACATAGAGATGAACAAAACCCAAAAAAAAATTTCCAATCCGACACCATCTTATGAAAAAGGTCAACCTTGACCCACAAATGTCACCCTTGACCCAATAATGTCAACCCTGACCTGCACAGTGTTGACAGAAAATCTGTTCGCGGAGCCCGATAGAAAACCGAAAAGGGTATCCAGATCTGGTCTTAGATTTGCAGTCCTGAACCTGTACCTACAAGAAAAAGAGGTTTTTTTGTTGGGGGGAGGGGTTTGCCTTAGTCAAACCCTGGTTTTGGAATTAACCTTAAATATATGTAATTGAAATTGCAGAAGTAAACAAAGTAAATGCATAAATTCACCTTGCTTGTAAAAATTCCTTGTGGCGGATTCGAATCCGTGGATCCACAAGTATACACTAAAATGTGTAATGTAGAATGTAGGATGTCTTCAATCTCTTTCTTGTAGATCTCCAAAACCAAGTCTTGAATGGGTTCTTGATTTAGAAGAGGCTTGGAAGAAGGTGGATGAAGAGATCACCAAAAGGGCACTATCTAGCTTGAATCCTTCAATGGCCTCCAATAGATCTCCTTTATGAAAATGGATGCTATAATTCTTGAGGATGGATGAATCCTTGCTTCAAATATTTCTTGATTTCTTGCTTTTATCTTCACTTGATGATGTTTCTCAATTGCTCAAGGATGCTTAGGTTTCAATAGAGGACTTAGAGAAAATGAGGGGAGGAAGGCTCCCTTTTATATGAAATTAGGGCACAATATTCTAAGGAGGCTGACATAGGAGAATTAAATTTCCATTAAAGCTTTTACCCTTAGGAGAGGACCTAAGTTAAATATAATTTAGGAATCGACGCTTTTAAACCTGAAACAGCCGACCCAGAAGTGGGAAACAACTTTTGCAAAGACCAACATCCAGAAATTGTGTGACCCCGAGATCTGAACCTTGGGTCAAGGTTGAGGTAAACCTTGACCTAGGTCAGGGTCAAGATTGAAATAGACCAAAAAGGTTGACCCTGACCTTGAGGTCCAAGATCTCAGGTCTACAGTCTAGAATGCAGAAATCAGGTTGGAAAGAAGTGGAAAGTGGGGCAGAACAGGGGGATAGCCAGGTCAATCTTTCTTTATGTTTTATTTAGTTTTATTAGGGTTTTATTATGCATTTATCTAACCTTTACATTTAAATTATGTTTGTATTGAAATGTGATTATGAGGAAGACAAGATGTTCCACCTTTATCCCCAAATGCACAAATGAAAGATTCAAGTTGATCAACCCAAAAGAGGGATTAATGCACAAATGAATCAACCATTTGGAAATGAGAGTAAAGAAGAAGATCTTAAATTATGTTAATTGATTATATAGATATGATAAATGACATTAATTGAAAAGGATGAGAAAAAAAACCAACCTTAAAGAATTGCAGATCAAAGAATGTTGTTTTCTAAGGTCTGTAGACTGTTTCTAGAAAATCTGAAGTATGATCCGGAACTGGAACACAGAGACAAAAAAAACCCAGAAATATTTTTTGGATTCAACACCATCTTATGAAAAAGGTTGACCTTGACCCATAAATGTCACCCTTGACCCAATAATGTCGACCCTGACCTGCACAGCGTCGATAGAAAATCTATTCACGGAGATCGACAAAAAGCCAAAAAGGGTATCCAGATTTGGTCTCAGATCTGTAGTCCTGAACCTGTACCTGCAAGAAAAAGAGGTTTATTTGTTGGGGGGAGGGGTTTGCCTTAGTCAAACCCCAGTTTTGGAATTAACTTTAAATATATGTAATTGAAATTGCAGAAGTAAACAAAGTAAATGCATAAATTCACCTTGCTTGTAAAAAGTCCTTGTGGCGGATTCAAATCCGTGGATCCACAAGTATACCCTAAAATATGGAATGTAGAATATAGGATGTCTTCAATCTATTGCTTGTACATCTCCAACACCAAGTCTTGAATGGGTTCTTTATTTAGAATAGGTTTGGAAGAAGGTGGATGGAGAGATCACCAAAAGGGCACTATGTAGATTGAATCCTTCAATGGCCTCCAATGGATCTCCTTCATGAAAATGGATGCTAGAATGCTTGAGGATGGATGAACCCTTGCTTCAAATCTTTCTTGATTTATTTCTTTAATCTTAACTTGATGATGTTTCTCAGTTGCTCAAGGATGCTTAGGCTTCAATAGAGGACTTAGAGAAAATGAGGGGAGGAAGGCTCCCTTTTATATGAAATTAGGGCACAATCTTCTAAGGAGGCCGACATAGGAGAATTAAATTCCCATTAAATATTTTACCCTTGGGAGAGGACCTAAGTTAAATATAATTTATAAATAGACGCTTTGGAACCCGAAATAGCTGACCCGGAAGCGGGAAACAACTTTTGCAAAGACTAACATCCAGAAACTGTGGGACCTCAGGATCTAAACCTTGGGTCAAGGTGGAGGTTGACCTTGACCTAGGTCAGGGTCGATGTCAACCTTGACCTAGGTTAGGGTCAAGGTCAACATAGACCAAAAAGGTCGACCCTGACCTTGAGGTCCAAGATCTCAGGTCTGCACTCCAGAATGCAGAAATCAGGTTGGAAAGAAGTGGAAAGTGGGGCAGAACAGGGGGAAAGCTAGGTCAAAGATCAGGAACCCATTCAAGGTGCTTGACATGACCTCAAAGCACTTACTCAGAAGGCTAAACTAGTATATCATGGAAGTGCTTCCATTTTCTGACTATACACCTTATATCCAGTAAAAGAAGATTGTTTGTTTAATTTAAACAATTATTATCACAATCCTTACAACAAGAGTATCTTTATTTGTATAATAAAATTACAAGGGAATTTGTGCATTGATCCTTTTTGGGTTGATCAATTTGGATCTTTCCTTTGTGCACTTTGGGATAGAAGAGTAATATCTTATCCTTCCCCAACTTATTTCAAATGTTACATTTTGGTGAACACGATGTGAAATCGAACACGCAAGAAAAGATAAGAAATGAGAGCAAAGAGGAAAGTCTTAAGTTCCCCATTTTATGGAAAGGAATGAATGATAGATTTAGAATGATTAAGGATTTGAATTGAATGGATAGGAGGAATGCACTAACCTTGAAATATTGTAGATCAAAGAATGCTATTTTCTGAGCTTTGTACTCTGTTTCTGGAAAATCTGAAATATGATCTAGAACCGGAATGCAGAGACGAACAAAACTCATAAATATTTTTTTGATCTAACACTGTCTTATGAAAAAGGTTGACCTTGACCCACAAATGTCACCCTGACCCAATAATGTTGACCCTGACCTGCACAACGTCGACAGAAAATCTATTTGCAGAGCCCAAAACAAAGCCGAAAAGGGTATCCAGATCTGAGTCCAAATCCACAGTCCCAAACCTGTACATACAAGAAAAGAGGTTTGTTTTTTGGGGGGGAGGGGTTTTCCTTGGTAAAACCCTAGTTTTGGAATTAACCTCAAATATATAATTGAAATTGCAGAAGTAAATAAAGTAAATGCATAAATTCACCTTGCTTGTAAAAGTCCTTGTGGAGGATTTGAATCCTTGAATCCACAAGTATGTATGCACCAATGGATCTAGAATGTAGGATGTAGGATTTCTTCAATCAATTGCTTGTTGATCTCCAACACCAAATCTTGAATGGGTTCTTGATTATGAAGAGGCTTGAAAGAAGATGGATGGAGAGATCACCAAAAAGGGCACTATGTAGCTTGAATCCTTCAATGGCCTCCCATGGATCTCCTTTATGAAAATGGATGCTCGAGGATAGATGAATCTTTGATTCAAATCTTGCTTGATTTCTTGCTTTAACTTCACTTGATAATGCTTCTCAATTTCTTGATAGTGCTTAGGCTTGGATCGAAGACTTAGAGAAAATGAGAGGAGAAAGACTCCCTTTTATATGAAATTAGGGCACAATCTTCTAAGGAGGCCGACATAGGAGAATTAAATTCCCATAGACCTATACCTTTAGAAGTGGACCTATATTAAATATAATTTAAGAGTCATCGTTAGTATGATCAGTTTCTTTGTTTGTCTTTGATAGTATCTCGTCGAATATACATACCGAGGTACTGTTTGAGGGACCCCCTGTACCAAACCAAACTATCTCATCACCCTATCATAGTAATACGACATCATGACATGATTGGTAGGACCTTCTAGCAGCTTGCACTGCTGTGAGTGTCTCAACTGATGTCGGGTATCTGACCATGCTATCATCTGACAATAAGGTCTCCATATCACATCTATACCTGATATACGGTCAAAGCATACCCTCCAAAAGAGGATATCTCCATACTGCCAGACATATGCTAATGGATACACAAAGGATCTTGGTGTGCTCGCTTCTATCATCGTAGGAGTACCCTATGGTCATGTACATGTGTAATGCTCAAACATCCAAACCTATAGTAAGGTACACACTGTAAGACTCTCCCGCTGGTATCTCACTAGCTGACTCAACTCATGATAAAGATGAGCCAACATGCTGTGGCCCTATGAGATGATGATCCTGTCACTCTCCATCCTGTGTACAAGATGGGTAAATGGTGCTAAAAATACTATACCCTTTATGTTGGGTACTATAACCAAAGCAAGTATACATAGCATCACTCTCTATACCAAAGGTGTCGGACCTGCTAGTATGGTTGATAGAGAGATCTGATCTGATCGGGTCCTCATCCGTGGTACTCATCCCAAAAAATACTCCATATCTACAAAAATCTTGGGAGGATCCCATGGTACTCTTAGTCTAATAGGCTTGCCTCAGACCGGAAGCTATATGATCCTGTACACATCCTCCAGCGTGATCGTGATCTCTCCTGATGGAAGATGGAAGGAACAAGTATCCTCATCCCATCTCTCTATCATGGCTGATATCATGGACCGATGGAACCTCATCTGTGGTAGGACTACTACCAAAAAAAGATAAATTTACTTTAATTAACCTTGAAATCAATAAAGTATAGAATGCTAGCAAGTAGTATAATTGAATCTAAGAATGAAGCTATGATATTTAATAGATATGCAATTGTAATTCAAATGTAGCAAGTGTGTAAGTATGAAAGTTTGGAATCAATAGAAACCATAAACCTCCATTATTTTATGCTTGAAATCCACCTTGAAGAGATGATGAAAGATTCTTGATGATGCACAAAGGATCTTGAAGGATGATCACACCACCATGATGGTTAGATCTAGGGTTTGAATGATGAATCTTGAATGCTTGAACCTAATCCCTTCAAAGGCTTGAAAAATTGAATCCTTGATATTTGATGGAGAAATTGAATGCTTGAGAGGAATAATTTAACACCTTGAGAGCTTAAAAACATGTAGAATAACGGATTCTTGATCACAATTAGAAGACTTTTTCTTGCCCAATATCGCTTAGAGAAAATGAGAGGAGAAAACTTCCTTTTAGATGAAACTAGGGCACAATCTCCTAAGGAGGTTGACATAGGAGAATTAAATCCTAATTAGAGCCTTTACCCCTAGGAGAGGACCTAAGTTAAATATAATTTAAGAATCACCTCTTTGGAACCCGAAACAACCGACCCGAAAGCGGGAAATAACTTTTGCAAAGACCGACATCTGGAAACTATGGGACCCTGAGATTTGAACCCTGGGTCAAGGTTGAGGTCAAACTTGACCTAGGTGAGGGTTGAGGTTGACATAGATCCAAAAGGTTGACCCTGACCCTGAGGTCAAAAACCTCAGATCTGCAGTCCAGGATGCCTAAAACTAGATGGAAAGAAGTGGAAAGAGAGGCAGAACAAGGGGAAAGCCAAGTCAAAGTTAGGAACCCATTCAAGGTGCTTAATATGACCCCAAACCACCCACTTAGAAGGCTAAACCAGTCCACCATGGAAGTGCTTCCATTTTCTAACTATACATTTAGCCCCCACTTTAGCGGGAGTATAGAAATCAAACATGCTCACGGTAAAGTTAGAAGAAAGACACTGGTGGATCACAACACAGTAGAATATCACAAAGTCAAGGACATGAGTCCCTAGACCAAGGATTATAACTCAACATACATACTTAAAGATATGAAAGTAAAGAGAAATCAATCATAGAAAACATACATGATTACATAAGCAAGACCAGAGCAACACTATAGATAACATAGCTTCATGATCCAATCCTACTAGCATGAAAGCGAAAAGAGAGAAAAGGGAAAGTGATTACCTTGCCTAGTAAGATGCCCACCTTACTATGAATCACCAAGGAGGGAGAGCCCAACAGGTTCACCCATAAACTATGCTTGTAATTGTAAGTGCATCTTCTAACGACTTTTAAAATATCTATAGATCCACATTCTTGTACCACTATGGAATATAAAATGCGTGTCCATTCAGGATTTAGCAACTTATGTGCATTACCTTTTGAGGATTTAGCATATTGAAAAATAAAAGGGTGCGTATCTCTTCAGGATTTAGCAACTTATGTGCGTTGCCTTCCAAGGATTTGTGACATTTGTGGGTCAAGGTTGGCCTTTTTCATAAGACGGTGTCAGATCATAAAAATTTTTATGGGTTTTGTTCATCTCTGCATTCCAGTTCCGGATCATACTTCAAATTTTCTAAAAACAGTCTACAGACCTCAAAAAATAGCATTCTTTGATTTGCAATTCTTTAAGGTTGGTTCTTCTTCTCATCCTTTTCAATTACTGTCATTTATCATATCTATATAATCAATTAACAAAATTTAAGATCTTCTTTACTCTTATTTCCAAATGGTTGATTAATTTGTGCATTAATCCCTCTTTTGGGTTGATCAACTTAGATCTTTCATTTGTGCATTTGGGGATAAAGGTGGAACATCTTATCTTCCTCATAATCACATTTCAATACAAACACAATTTAAATGTAAAGGTTAGAAAAATACATAATCAAACCCTAATAAAAATAAATAAACACAAAAAGAAGATTTTTTATTCCTTTACACATGGTAAGGTGGGCATCTTACTAGGTGAGTTAATCACTTTATCTTTTCTCTCTTTTGCTTTCATGCTAGTAGGATTGGATCATGAAGCTATGTTATTTATAATGTCACTCTTGTCTTGCTTATGTCGTCATTTACATTTTCTATGATTATTTTCTCTTTGCTTTCATACCCTTGTGCATGTATGTTGAGTTAGAATCCTTGGTCCGAGGGCTCATGTCCTTGACTAAGTGATGTTCTACCTCGTTGCGATCCACTGGAGTCTTTCTTCTAACTTTACCGCAAGTATGTTTGATTTCCATACTCCCGCTAAAGTGGGGGCTTAATGTATTATCTTATCATGGAAGCACTTCCATGATAAGAATGTTTATCCCTCCTTATGGGTGTTTTAGACCATGAAAATATTTTCCTCTCATTTCTACACCCTCTCCAACTTCTGTGCCTATTTAGGACCCTGATTGAGCCTCTCCGAACACTGATTATCCCACCTGGCACATTTTCCAGGGGTTTTGACTCCTTGGGTTAAGGTCAATCTTGACCTTGACCTAGGTTCAACCCTAACCTATGTCAGGGTCGACCTCAACCTTGACCCAAGTCCCCCTTTCTAGTTGGAAAGTTTTTCGACTGTCGGGAGACATTCAAAAGTTCATTTTCCCACTTCTGGGTCTAATGTTTTGGGTTCTGAAGTGACAAATCTTAAATTATATTTAATATATGTCCTCTTCTCAGGGTATGGGTCTAATTGGAATGTAATTATCCTATGTAGGCCTCTCTATAAGATTGTTCCCTAGATTTATATATAAGGAAGCCTTCTCCTCTCATTTTCTCTAACTAAGCAAGAATCCAAGTGAACAAGGCTAAGTAATGCAAGCATCTATTATTCTACATATCCTCAAGCTTTCAAAGTTCAACTAAGGTTTTTCAAGTCTTCCTTTCAAGCATTCAAGTTCTCCATTTAAGACCAAGGATTCAAGCATTCAAGCCTTTGAAGGGATTTGGTTTAAGCATTCAAGATTCATCATTCAAAACCCTAGGTCTATCCATCATGGTGGTGTGATATTCCTTCAAGATCCTTTGTGCATCCTAAAGATTCATTCATTCTTCCATCAAGGTGGATTCTAAGCATACAATCATGGAGGTTTATGGTTTCTAATATTGATTCCAAAATTTCATATTTTCATACTTGTTTACATTCAAAATACAATTGCATGTCTATTGAATATCATAGCTTCATTGTTATATTTACTTCTACTACTTGCT
Source organism: Thuja plicata (assembly GCA_018584345.1). Taxonomy (NCBI): domain Eukaryota; kingdom Viridiplantae; phylum Streptophyta; class Pinopsida; order Cupressales; family Cupressaceae; genus Thuja; species Thuja plicata. The sequence goes on from MU223269.1 coordinate 534,617, forward strand.
AGCATTCTCTATTTCAATTATTGATTTCAAGTTTAATTCCTAAATCAAGGTTTGACTAAGGAAAACCCCTCCCCCAAATAAACAAAACCATTTTTCTTGTAGGTACAGGTTCAGGACAACAGATTCAAGTGCAGATCTGGACACCCTTTTCGGCAAACTTGCAGGATCCAAAAATGGATTTTCCATTGGATTGTGCAGGTCAAGGTTGACTTTCTATTTTGGGTCAGAATTGATATTCTATTTTGGGTCAGAGTCGACATTTTTTTTGGGTCAAAATCGACCTGAGCCAGATCTGGAAAAGATTTATGGGTTTTCTCCGTCTCTGTGTTTCTGTGCCTGATATGGTTGCAGAACTTCTGGAAACCCAATATAGACACCCAAAAACAACATTCTTTAGATCTGCTACATTTTGAGGTTTGTACTTGTCTTCTAATTCAATTCAATTAAGGTCTTAATCTTTCTATATCTTTTACACATTCTTTTCTATAGGATGGAACCTAGGGTTTTGCTCTTTATCCTTATTCTTAATAGGTGGATTCATTTATGCATTGATCCTTTCTTTGGGGTTAATCAATTTGGATCTTTCCTTTATTAATTTAGGGTTAAGGGGGAAATCTTATCTTCCCACACCCCACACACATACATCACACCATATATATAGGCACCATATCACATTTTGGTGACCTTCCATTCCTATATATCACATTTTTCTATCTTACATTTACACTTCTCATTTTCATATGTTACATTTTTATATGTTACACATAATACATCATAGTATATCATACCTAATACTAATAAGTAGATCTCATTATATACTTATATTTACAATAGGGGACATGGCCCTTAGATAGCATCCCTAGACTACATTTTATATTCCAGAGCTTGAATTTCAGATTCTTCTTTCTAGTAAGATGTGAGATCTTCTTTGAATGTATATTTGTACTCTATTTTATGGTTAACATTATCCTCTCTTCAAAACTTTAACTTGTTCTCATGTCAACCTATCTTTATAATTATGTCCTTGTAGATATCCTTAAGAGACTTGAAGTTATCATCCCAATGCTTTTTCATCGTTTGAAGCTGAGTGATGTGTATTTGCAATTAGACTGTGTGCTTCTCTACCTTTGATAGTGTACGAGGCATCTAAATAGTATTGAATAAATTTTGTGCCTCTTCAAGCATTATGGTAATGTAAGATGACCATAGGCTAAAAAAACCTCTCACTTGCCAAAATATTTTCCAAGATTTATCCCTTTGCTCTTAGACTTGTTGGTACTAATTGTTAAGATATTCTATTGTTATTCTCTCATATCCATCCATATATTTCAAGGCATCATACTTTTGTGTGGTCTAGAGGACTTGAATTTCCAATTTGTCCATCCAATTCTTAAGAAGGCCAACAAGTTTTTGCCACTATAAAGAGTAGTGGTACAATTGAGTATTTTCTTTGTGTTCTTCAAGTTGTATTGATTTGATCTTTTAAGGTATACTGGGTTATAGTACGTTGTTTATTTTCTTTGTCCAAGTTTTCTTTTTTGAACTTTGTTTGCACTACCTATTTATTCATGTCTTTATATGGGGTCAAATCTTGTAATAATTCATTCACCAATTTGTCATTAATTGTGCCAAAATCATTTGAGAAGGTGATGCAGGAGCATCCTGGGTGTAAGAGCAATCTTGCATCACCCAAAAATATTTCTGTTTTTATATTCAATAAGGGCTATTTTGTGCAGAGCTGCTATTTATGGAAAGTTACTATTTTTGGTA
>MU223269.1:542546-562296 GCA_018584345.1 Thuja plicata
CTGAAAGTTTGTAATTCCACATTTGTGGAGATAATAAGAAGCCAATTTTCTGTTCTTGCATATTGTGGTTGTTTCTCTGTTTATGTTATGTGTTTGTGGTATTAAGGGGAGCACCCTTCATCAGAAGGATCCCCTTATGATAAATGGTACTTTTTCTATGGATCATCAACCACTTCCCCCATCTTCTTTGAGGTTTGCATGTATTGCTTTATGAACTCATTCCAAATCATCCAGTGATAGATATCCCATGATTGAAACTTTTTTAAGGGAGATAGGCTCCCTATATCCACTTGGTTCCCGATTATTGGTAACTGGAGCAATAAAGATGATGTCACTGATTGTATCTTTTTTGGGGGGTTGAGAATTTTTTGGTGTTCTTCAAATTGCAAAGATTGTGGATGCACATGTTGTATTAGCCTAGGGAGGTGGAGGAGGTTGTTCTAATACAAATTATTTATTTTCTACTTTGCATAATTTATTGTATGCTTTTTTATTTGCCTCTATTATCTCCAATTGCATCTATTATATTATTTATAGTTTTTTCCAACATTACTTTATCTACCCCTTTTTGTTTGGAGTTCTTTGATCCATATCACTTTAATCTTTTGCAATCGGGGAGGTGTCATATTCGAGGCCACCATTTGAATAGCCAAATTCTTCAACTTCTCTTTTTTGGATTTTGTTCTCTACTGGTTTAATGCAATAGTTATAATGTCTAGTAATTTGTTCATGAGGTTCTCCAAGATGAATTTGTTTGCCAAAATGTTTTAGACTAGTGCTCTCTATATTCTTCTTGTTAGATAATGACATTACAGGTTACTTCTCTAGTGCCTTTTCAAAATGCCTTCACCATTATCAATCCCACAATACTGGGTTGCACTTTTTGGCCAACCTTAACATTAAAATGATTATTTTACACCAGGTCTTCACTTTTGAACACTTGTAGTAGCTAAACCATTAAAATTTTGAAGATGAAGCAAACTACTAATATGAGATATTTTTGTGTAGATTCTAGTTTTTATTTTTACTTTTTATTTTTATTTTTTTTCTAAATTATCATTATATGTGTTGTGTCATCATTGGTGTCAACTCATGGTGGCATTGATGTCAACTTGTTGAGGAGTTTCTCAAGTTGTGAAGCTAGTAAAAATATGAGTGATATGACTATTGATTGATGAAGAAGATTTGGAGATTAATATGTAGAAAAGAGTATTTGATGGCTTATATGTAGGGATGAGTGCTTGAAGGACAATAATAATTTGATATTGAGTGTTCAAATGATGTTTTGAGTGTTTATATGTTCTGATGATGATTCTAAGACAATATAATGTATATTTGGAAGATGGAATATGTAGGAAATATTATTTGAAGAACTTGTGAGAATGCTCTACATTCCTCTACACAATAGATGGTATCTTATAGTTCTAGTTACAATGTCTATGTACTATGAATATTGCACTATCATGTTTTTAGGTCCCCAACTGATCATTTGAAGTTACGATGCACACTATTTATTGACAGTAAGACTAGTTGTCAAGAAAGAATTGGATAGAATCATAGAATGATCTGTATTGGTAGTTCAGGGTATGTGGTTTGGTGGACATGGTCAGATGGTTCATGCAATGTTTTAGTTTATATATCTTTTGATGGATTGCTTTTCAAGTGAATATTTATTGTCATTGATGCAATAGTATTGTCTATATTGCCTCACGACCGCCTCAACAATTTGTGGTGACTAAATTTGAGTATTATTGGAAAATATATAGGATAAATAAAGAGTTAGGAGGTTAAGGGTGATCATGGTGTGGTTTTTCATCTTCAAATGGTGCTATGTGCTTCAAAGATTATTTTTGAGCAGACCAGTAACATATTTTTAATGTTTTTCACATGTTACCATTTGCACTGGTGTTAGAGATTGATGTAATGCATGCAATTCAATATATCAAATTTATGGAACACTTACTATGATATATTTGGCTCCCCTTTATCTTTTGGGGTAGTTTACATTGTGTATTTATGCTCATATAGCTAACTGTGTACTAATAATACTTATATCTTTCATGGTTGACCTTGTTGAAGTTTTTGATGGACTCATTGCTATATATACGAGCATAAATGGATGAGTTATGTGTGAGAATGTATGAGGTAATTGTGAAGCATGTGTGGATAGAATGTGAAGAATAATTAATGTGGATAAGGAAGAGTAGAAGTACAAATTGTTGAATCAAACATAGAGGTTATAGAAGTTGATCGGGAGATCCTACATCATTTTATATTTTCTCTTGCCTACTAAAAGGTTGTTCAATCTTTTAGCGGTATTATGAAGATCTATATTTGATATTAAAGTTCTCTTTGGAATAGTGAGTTCCTCAGCAATGCACCTAGATAATCAAGAACGGTGAGCTCTTTGGCTTCTTGCCTAAAAATTTGTAATCAATTATTTCATATATTGAGCAAGATTCTCACTGTTGTTTTTCCCATGTTAGCTTTTCTATGTAAATTTGGATTGAGCAAGATTCTCACTGTTGTTTTTCCCATGTTAGCTTTTCTATGTAAATTTGGTGTTTATGTGTGTGTGTGATTTCAACACTATATCTTATGGTGTTAATTAGTTGGATCAAAAATTAATAACTAAGAATTATGGCATAATTGTAGATTATTTGTTTATGTTGATTCAACCCCCCTCTCAACATCCAGAGGTGTTGAACAATTGGTATCAGAGTGAGGTTGCATGAGAAGAACCTTAACCACTTGAGGAAAATCCAAGATGGCTAGTGAACATGGCACAAAAGTGCCAAAGTTTGGTGAAAAAAAATATAATGTATGGATGCAGAGAATGAAATTGCATTTGGACTCTATGTCATGTGGTGTTCTTGACGCTATAAAAAATGTTACGTTCCTCTGGCATCTGGTTTTCCTTCTTCACCAGATGAAGTAAAAGTAGATGAGAACAATGTTATCCTAACTGATGCAGTGATTCTAAGTGTTTCATTGATGAATATTGGTACATATTTGATGACAGGTGAATTGGTTATTTGGTTGTCATTGATGTCAATTGTTTGAATTAGTGTTTTCAGTATGTTACCAGGTATTGTGCAAGTGAATCATAAGTTAAAGTATGTTTTAGAAGTTTCTATTCTAATGGAAGATTATATCATGTGTTGTGATTTCAAATTTTCCATCATGACTTTTGATGTGAATAATTGAGTTGGTTATGTTTGATTGAACTCAAATTGGGTAACTGCTAAAACAGTTAGTGATAGACTGTAAGTGATTTGGATTTTATATCAAATCGGTAAATTATTTTGTGGAGCAGTCATAGGATATGGTTGTCAACAATGTCAAGGTACTATGTTTGCATGCATGACTCCTTATGTTGACCGATGCAACTAGTTTGTTTGATTGGAAGTGGTGTTAATAGAATGAACATGTAAACAAGACAGAGTTCTTGAATAGGCTACGAAGATTTGTAAATCAGTGAAGGAATTTGAAGTGGAAAAAGGATCGGTGATGATTTTCATGAATTAGTAAGGTATTTTAGTGATTTGTGGAACTTAATTCACATCACATTGATCGAGGTATATGTTTGAGGTGGATTCTTCAAGAATTTTATTTTGGTCAAATGAGTTTTTGAAAATGTCTCAACTACCAAGGTAAAAAATATGCGTAAGTCGACGCGGTCAAAGGAAAATGTTTTATGAGTGACTAGATACATTATATCTAACCTAATGTGATATGGGTCATTCATATCTCATATTTAGGGTTTATTTTAAGTCAGTGGAAGTTAATCTATATATTGAAATGTTGAAGAAGAAGTTGAAGAGTTGATTGTAGATTGTAGAAGGATGTGGTGAAGAATCAAGTGTGATCAAGCCAAGGAAGAGTATAGAGTATGATGATGAATTTCATAGCTTAAAAGGATCTAATTATGTAGAGGTAGTTCAAATTAAACAGATCATTTTATTTGTTGCTTTCTAACTATTGTAATAGTGAAATCCCTTAGCAAGGTAGATCCTAAAACATCTTTATTGTAAATCCTCTAAAAAGGTGGCATTCTAATTGAATGTTTTAAGTCATCTAGCAAGGATTCTCCTAACAGGACAAAGATACTAACAAATCTAAAGGAAAACCCCTTAACCGAGTAGAACCTAATAGTGTTTTGTAAACCTTTAACAGGGTAAGCTCCCAACAGGCCATATTCCAGAAGAGTACAGATTTTGTGGGTATCATCTCACACCGTGTTTTTTCCCATTTAGGTTTCCACAATATATATATGGTGTTTACATTGTGTGGTTGATTACTTGCAGATGTATGCATTGAAATTTTACTTATGTTAGGTGTTGTTGTATGTTTTAGTGCACAAAGTTTAAAAGAGCTTGAAATTGTTTTGTTGATTACTGATTTAACAAACCTGTATTAACAAACTATGTAAAGGCGATTAATTATATTATCAATAGTCTAGGTGACTCAGAATTTTTGAAATTCTTGTATTACAAGACAATGTTTGATGTCTAGGAGAAGCTTGACAACATTTACAAAGGAGACAAACAAATCGGGAAAACTAAAAGAAAGAATTTGAAGAACAAGTTTGAGACTTAAAAAATGTCTAAAGATGAGAACATTGAAGGTTATGTACACAATGTATATGAAGATGTGAGTTCATAAAAGGTTCTAAAAAGCTTGTTGTTGAAGGTATAAGAAATGGTCGTGTTTATTATATTAAGAAGAACAATGGAGGTAGTTGCTCTTTGGCACAAAAAAAGTTGTAGCACAAAAGAATGGTACATATCACCTTTGACAACTTGAAGAAGATTAGTTTCTCTAAAGTTGTAAGAGACATGCCAAATATTACCAAGCCTACTGACACTGCATGTAGGGAATTCAAATGGGAAAGAAAAATAAAAAAAAATTAAAAAATAAATAATATTAAACCACAAGGCCTTAGGAGGTGATATATACCAATCTATGTAGACCTAGTAGAATAAGAGGACTCAATGGTGAAAGGTACTTTATGTTACTTATTAATGACTATTCTAGAATGACATGGGTGACATTTTTAAGATAGAAAATTGAAGCTCTAAATAGATTTAGAATTTGGTTGAGAATCAAATGGATGCTAGTATTAAATGTTTGAAGTTTGACAAAGGAAGAGAATTCACATCATATGATTTTGATAGTTTTTGTGAAAAGTATGGAATTAGAAGACAACTACCTACTCCTAGTTATCTATAGTAGAATGAAGTTGTTGAAAGGAAAAAATAGAATTGTTGTTAAGATTACTAGAACAATGTTGAAAGATTCTAACCTACCTAATGTAAATTGGAGAGATGTAGTAAACATTGTTGTTTACCTTCTCAACAAACTGTAGATCAACATCAATCATACAAATAATCTCTATGAGCTATGATTTATAAAAGTATCTTCTGTCAAATATTTTAGAATATTTAAGAGAAAATTATATATCAAAAGAGATGAAGGAAATCTTGCAGAGTTTTATGCAAGATCTAATGAGGTTTTCTTCTTGGGATAATCTAATACAAGAAAGGATTACCAATGTTATAATATGAGGTTGAAGAAAGTGGCGGAAAGTGCAAATGTCAAAGTTAATGAAGTACGAGATCAAACTGCTATAAAACCTGAAATTGAGTTAGAAGAAGTCCATGTTACTCTTGCAGAAGAAAGGAAAGATCCAGAAAATAGTGAAGGATCAGAGGAAGAAGATAAAAAAAATAAACAAACACCAAGGACACCTACTAGATATGTTTAGAGGGATCATTCAAAAGAACAAGGAGAATACCTGCTAAGGCATGCGAACAATCAAACTATTTCTTCCTATCTATAGTTGAACTAAAGAATTATGCAGAGGCAAGAAAGGATGAATGTTGGATGAGAGCTATGATTTAAGAACTAGATCAGATAAAGAAAAATCAAACATGGGAACTAGTACCTAGACCATAGGATAGAAATGTGATTGGAAGTAAGTGGGTATTTTAAAATAAGTTGAATGAAGATGGACAAGTCACCATAAATAAGGCAAGATTGGTGTGTAAAGGTTATACTCAAGTTGAAGGAACGGATTTTGAAGAAATGTTTTCTCTTGTACCTATGATGGAAGCCATTAGAATGTCTCTAGTTTTTATTGCTTACAAAAATTTCAAAGTATATCAAATGGATGTTAATTTTGATTTTTTGAATGGAGAGATAGAAGAAGAAATTTACATAGAACAACCAAGTCGTTTCAAGTTATCAGAAGATCTAGATATGGTCTCTGTAGACTCAATAAGTAATTGTATGGACTTAAGTTAGCCTCTAGGGATTGGTATTCTAGACTAGATAGATATATGTTGTAATAGAAATTGAGCAAAGGTATGATAGACACTAATATTTACTTTAAAATCGAAGATGATAAGTTGTTGGTAGTAATTGTACATGTTAATGGTATCATATTCAGAGGTGATAATAGTGCTAGTAAGAAGTTTGTTGAATATTGTAGAAAGAATTTGAAATGTATATGATTGGTGAGATGTCATTATATCTTTTTCTGTAATCTATAAGAAGGGGAGAAGGTATTTTCAGTTCTAAGACCAAGTACATCAAAGAAATATTGATTTTTTTTTAATGGAGGACTCTAAACTAGTTGCAACACCTATGGATACTAGTTTTTGGTTGAGAAAGGATGATGAATCTATAGACATTGATAAGAAATTATACAGATCTATGATAGGTGAACTTATATACTTAACCACTTCAAGACCAAACAATGTGCATGTAGTTTTCTTGGATATTAGATATAAAGTGGTTGCAAGACAATCTCATGAGGTGGCAGTTAAAAGGATATTTAGATGCCTGAAATAAAGTCCAAAATTTGACCTATCGTATAAAAGGGATGGTGGTTTTCACTAAAAGCTTTTACCTATTTCATCCGAGGCCAAATGTGCATATGAAAAAATAAGTATAGTAGTAGCACATTATTTTTACGAAACATTTTGATCTCTTGGATAAGCAAGAAACAATGTTTAGTATCATTATCTACTGCAGAACCAAAGTCTATTGCAATAACATATTACTGCATCAAATAATTTGGATGAAGCAAACTCTTAAGGATGCAAAGGTATTTTTTAATGAACCAATTTTGATAATGTGTGATAAAACAAGTACCATTAACAATTTAAAGCATTAGGTGATGTACTCAAAGACAAAACACATTTCTATTTGGTATCACTTCTTAATAGAGATAGTTGTTGAGAAATGAGTCAAGTTGGATTATGTTCCTACCAAGGAGCAAATTGTATATATTTTTACTAAAGCTCTAGCTCATGATACTTTTGATCATCTTAGATAGAAATTAGGGGTTATTAACCCTCCTTTAAACTAGATGCATAAAAGGAGTGCATCTTTCCAGGGAGAGAATAACTATCTTTTGTCTCATGGATTGATGTTAAGATTTCTCTCAAAGGAAACACTTGAGGTGGTAGGTGTTATAATGTGAAGTTGACGCTCTCAAATGGTGTTGTCATTAATGATTTTAAATGATATCAACATACTCATATCTTAGCTTCTAATGGTATTAGTTACCATGTTTAGCATATATTGTATCGATTGTTGTGAACCGACAGACTTCTGTATTTATTTGAGTATCCGATGTATCGATTGAAGTGCTTGGCATGTTCACCGATGGCTCTTGCTCTCTAGAATCTACATTGTGGTATATTTTTTGCTTGATGCTAGGTGAATGTATTTTTGGTCCCATCTTTGGATTTGTAACATGCTGATCTTAATTGTTGGTATCGTGTACCTTGGAGAAGGTGTTATATAGTGTGGTGTGTTGTATTGGTCAAGGTGGTCCTCAATTCATTTCTTCCACCATAGTAATGTTGTTGGTGTGACCTATTTAAAATTGTGTGGCTGACCTGGTGGATCTCATGGTATTGTATAAATAAGTGCTTGTGTATACAAGTGAATGTATGTGTGACATATCTATGGAGCATATGTGAAGTAATTATGCATCAATGCAAATGAGATCCATGTTTATGGAGAAAAATCTATAGATAGTAGAGGTGGATTCTACTCATTTTCATATCTTCCGATAGTGATCCCTTGTATTGGTAGTGAGCCTCTTTATCGACAGTGAACCAACCGACAGTGAGCCTTATTGCAATGAGTATTTCTAGGAGTGAACCTTTGTATCAAATCACCTTAACCGATGTCACCCTAACATGTCATTTTACATTTTACAAGAATTAGTTTCTACGTGGTTTTACCCATCTTGAGGTTTCCATGTAAAATCTAGTGTTCTCTATTTTAGTGTTCCTGTGCATTTTATTTTTATATTTTATGTGGATGTTTAATGTGCTAAACTTATAAATCTTAAGTTTTTATTGAAATTGTTTAAGTGATAACCGACATAGAGAAATTTTTGTAGAGTTGTGTGGGAATAGTTGATTCACCCCCCCCTCTCAATTATTCATCATGTTCAACAATTGGTATCAGAGCTTGGTTCCTCAATGAAGAGCTTAACCACTTGAGGAAGATCTGTACAAATTGACTATTCCTATGTTCGATGGATCATACTACAATTCATGGAAAGATTAGATGAAATGATACCTAGAATTTCTTGGTTACACGACATGGAAGCATGTAGATTCAAAGTATGTTCCTCTGCAAAATGTACCGACTACACCTAATGAGATTAAGGAATATGTGGAAAATGAAAAGGCCAGGTATGCTATTACTAGTTCTTTATCACATACTAAATTGGATAAGGTTATTTAATTGAAGAAAAATTATGAAGTTTGGGAAAATTTAAAGGAAATTTATGAAGGAAATGTGATGCAGGAGCATCCTAGGATAGCTGGCGATCTTGCATCAACCAAAACAAATTTGATCTTTATGTTCTTATTTCTAGTTTAAATAAATTGAGGTGGTGATGGGTTGTATTATTGAGTTAGTTCTTGTGACCAAAGTATGATGTTTTGGGACACATTTAGATCATCCTCCTATGGTCGCACATCACTTGGTTTCTTTTGGTTTGAATTATGTTGGTTTTGATGATAGGTAGTGTGTTCTCTATTCCTGGCGATCTCGTCGGTGAAGATATGGTTATCAATGGATCGTTTGAGTGAGTTGGATTATGTGGTCATGGATTATTATTGTGGACCTATCTAGGAACACTTTCCTAAGAGAAAGGATCTTAATATGTATCATTGTTCATGCTTTAGTTATTTTATGGCAGTGGGTAACGTGTTCATGACTGACGTGGACTTACCTTGAGATCTGGGTTGCGATCTAGATCGTGGGTTTCTTAGCCATTGTGATATTAGAATGTAGATCATGGTTCCTTTGTGGATTGTTCCATGTGATTGATTCTTCTTATGTTATGTTTGGATAGGGTTGGACCTATATTTTTAAAATGTTTTCCTACTTTGGGGAATGTAATTGTTTGCTGAGGCCAACTTGTTGGTAGCTAATGAGTATAAATGTAATGTGATAGTGAGTCTAGGAGAGGGAGTTAGGAAACTAATCTTGAGAGGAGCTTAGAGTGTTAAAATTGGTTGTAGATTGTATAGCTTGTGGGCTCGAGTAGATCTAAGAGCAGATCCAAGTCTTGTTGTCTTTGTATTTGGTCGTAATCAGGAAGACTTTACAACATGACATGTTTGATGTAATTTCATGATATTTATGATAAAGTTAGAATCTTTAATCTCTATTCTTTGTTTTGATTTGTGTGTTCCATTGTGTTGTCTTGGCTACAAGGTTTGGACTATCCATTCTTGGATCCTCCATCCTTGATTGCATCAAAATGACAGAGTCAAGTTATCTAAGAAGTTAACAGCTAAGAGACATTATGAGAACCTGATAATAGAAGGAAAATAAGATATCAAAAACTATTTTCAGAGAGTTGAGAATGTATTTAATGAAGTCAAGAACCAAGGAGGCACTATTACCGATGAGGACTTCACAGAGAAGATTTTGATGACATTAAAAGGCAATTACAATGACAAAATTTCAGCAATTGAGGAGGTGTATGACCCAAAAAAGTATACTATGAAACAATTGTTTGATACCCTGACCACATTTGAGTTAAGGAAGTTTGGAAGAGACAAGAACAAATCTGAGACAACATTCAAAGCTACAAAATCAGAAGATGAACCTGATGGTGATGATGAAGAAGAGTTTGAGGATAACTTTGTAAGAAGATTGAGGAAAGGTACTAATAAGTACAAAGGTATGTTACCCCTAAAATGCTTTAGGTGTGGTAAGATTGGTCATTTGGATACTAGATGTCGTGACAAAGCTCCTAGGAAAAAGTTCAAAAGATTCAATAAAAAAGATTGTTGTATGAATGAAGATGCTAGTATCTCAGATGATGAATCAGAGACTGGGGATTGCTTGTTTTATGCTGAAGAAGAAGAGAAATCTGAAATTGATATCACTAATATCTATGCTAAGGCTAATGATAATGTTAAAACTGCTTTATATGATATAAGAAACAAAAATGAATGGCTAATTGATAGTGGTTGCTCACATCATGTGACTTGAGATAATAGTAAAATTGTATCACTTAGAAGGTATGATGTTGTTGTTAGATTTGGTGATGATAAGGCAACATGTATTTTTGGTAAAGGATCTATTACATTTTATGGTAAGAGTAATACTGATAATGTCTATTATGTGAAAGGTTTTGTATTACAATATGTTGAGTGTTGGACAAATGTGTGAGAAAGGACATGGTGTTATTTTTCAAGGATGAAGGATGTGAAATCAAGAAGAGAAATAGAGATCTAATTGCTATAGGGAAGAGAACATGAAAGAATATGTACCAGCTAGAGGGAGAATCTGAAGGAAGTTGCTTGTTATCTCAAAATGATGACATTTAACTATTAAATCAAAGGATGTGTCACATTAACTTTGATAATCCGATGAATATAAGCTCATCTCATGCAGTGAGAGATTTACCTAGCTTGCATAAATAAGAAAACATCATTTGCAAGAGTTTTCAAGAAGGAAAGCAAAGAAGATAATAATTCAAGGAAAAATATCATTCATCTACCAGTGTGTTGGAGATTGTGCACACTGATCTTTGTGGTCTGACCAAAACAACAAGTTTTCAAGGTGAAAGGTATTTTATATTGTTCATTGATGATTATTCAACGATCACATGGGTTTCATTTCTTAGAGATAAATTTGAAGCATTTGAGATATTCAAGGCTAGAGTTGAAATTGAATGTGGTAGAAACATTAAGTGTTTGAGATCTGATAAAGGTGGATAATTTGCAACAAGAACACCATAGTAGAATAGTGTTGTGGAAAGGATGAATCAGACAATTTAGGAAGTAGCTAGAACTATGTTGAGAGAACCAAATCTACCAAAAATCTACTGGAGAGAAGGAGTGCATACTATTGTATATATGCTCAATAGATTTTTGTACTAGAGAAAGTATGGAAAGACTTCATATGAGTTATGGCATGAAAGAGTACCAACAATTAAGTATTTCAAGATTTTTGGCAGCAAGTGCTACATACAGAAAGATGAAGAGAATCTTGGAAAATTTGATAGCAGGGTTGATGAAGGAATATTCTTGGGTTATTCTTCTGGAAGAAAGGTGTATCAATGCTATAATAAAAGATTGAAATATTGTGGAAAGTGTGAATGTGAAGATGATGAAGATTTTTAGAAGGTTCCTAAAAGGCACGTTGAGTATGAATCTAATGCACAAGAATAGAGAAAAGAAGACAATAAAGAGGAATATGATATCCAACTGACATCGACATAGACATCGATTACTAAGAAACCAAGGTTTGTATAGAAGAATCATTCAGAAAATTAGAATTGGAGATAAGAACATAGGTGTTGTTACTAGAAGTAAAGAAACACAAGATCACACTTTGTTATGTTTACTTTCTAAAGTTGAACCTAAGTCTATAGCATAGGCTTGTAATGATCAAAGTTGGATTAATGCTATGAAGGAAGAACTGAATCAGATAGAAAAGAATCAAACCTAGGAACTTGTGCCCAGACCAAAAGATAAAAATGTGATAGGTACAAAATGGGTGTACTAAAACAAGCTAGATGAGAATGGAAAAGTTGTAATAAACAAGGCAAGATTGGTCTACAAAGGTTACTCATATATTGAAGGAATTTATTTTGAGGATAATTATGCTCATGTTGCTTAGATGGAAGCTATTGGGATGTTCTTGGTGTTTGCAACATTCAATAAATTCAAGGTTTATCAGATGGACATCAAGTTTGATTTCCTAAATGGGTAATTGAAGGAAGAAGTATACATTAAGAGGTTTCATATCAGAAGATGATCCTAATGTTATTTTTTGATTAAATAAGGCATTACATGGGTTGAAGTAGGCACCTAGAGCCTGGTATGGTAAATTGGACAAGTATTTGATCAATCAAGGATTCAAAAAAGGATGGGTCAACAACAATTTGTACTTCAAGGTAATTCAGAAAAGATCTTAGTTGTTGTTGTGTATGTTGATGACATCATCTTTGGTGGCAAAGATGATTTGTGCAAGAAGTTTGTAGAAGAAATGCAGAAGTAATTTGAAATGTCAAAGACAGGAGAATTAAATTTCTTTCTTGGATTGCAAGTCATTCAGAACAACAAAGGCATTTTTATCTCTCAATCCAAGTGTGTGAAAGAGTTACTGAAGAAGTTTGGTTTAGAAAATTCAAAGCATGTTTTTACTCCCATTGTTACCGATAGTAAGATGACTAAGATGAATCATTGAAAGAAGATGCAAGTATGTATATTTCGATGATTGGAGGTTTGTTATACCCGATTGCTACCAGACTTGATATTATGTATGCAGTTTGTTTGGAAGCTAGGTTTTAGCAAGAACCGAAAGAGTCACAAGTTATGGTAGTAAAAAGGATTTTTAGATACCTAAAAGGGACAAAGGATATGGGGTTATGGTACCCTACAAAATCATAGTATATTACAGTTTCCTTAGTTGCACTCAGGTGTTATGGATGAAACAAATATTGAAAGATATAGGAATTAGTTTTGATGGACCAATTCCTATCATGTGTGATAATACCAGTGCGATAATTATGTCAAATAATATGTTAATGCATTTTAGAACAAAACATATTGACATCATATATTATTTCATCAAAGAAAAGGTGGAAGAAGGTACAATAAAGTTGGAGTATGTACCCAAAAAGGAGTAGATTGTAGATATATTCACTAAATCTTTGTACAAAGATACTTTTGAGTATCTCAGAGGTAAGATAGGCATTCTAATCCTTTCTAGTGTTCACTAGATGCACCAGTATGTGCATTGATCTAGTAATTTCCATAGATATATCTTTATGGATAATTTCTTGAAAGGTTTCCTTTCATGGGGAACAAAGTGTTTTAGCAAGGGGTACCTTTTCCTGGTCCTTTCTCATTGTTGTCAAAGGGGGAGAAGTTTCTTGGTTTGTTTTTGTACTTTTTTATAAATGATTTTTATTGTCAATGACAAAGGGGGAGATTGTTAGAATGTTAATTTGATTCTCTCAAATGGTGTCGTCATTGATTTCAACATACTCATATCTTCGCTTTTGATGGTATCGATTACCATGTTTGGCATTGTGTTATATATGTTATTATGAATTGATAGATTTCTGTATCCGTTGGAGTATTTGGTGTATTGGTTGAAGTGCTTGGCATGTTCACCAATGTCTCTTGGTCTCTATAATCTACATTGTGGTAGATTATTTTCTTGATCCTATGTGGATATATTTTTGGTCCCAACTTTGGAGTTGTAACATGATGATCTTAATCATTGGTATCGTGTACCTTGGAGAATGTGTTATGTAGCATGGCATGTTGTATTGGTTGAGGTGTTCCTCAATTCAATCCTTCCCACCATGGGAATGTTGTTTGTGTGACCTATTTCAAATTGTGTGGCCAACCTGGTGGATCTCATGGTATTATATAAATAAGTGCTTATGTGTACAAGTGAATGTATGTGTGGCATATATGTAGAGTGTATGCAAAGTGATTATGAATTCATGCGAAGGAGATTTGTGTTTGTGCAAAATAGTCTATAGATATTAGAGGTGGATTCTACTCATTTTCATATATTCTGGCAGTGAGCCCTTGTATTGGTAGTAAGCCTCTTTATTGGCAGTGAGCCTTCTTGTAGTGAACATTTCTGGTAGTGAGCCTTTGTATCAAATCACTTAACCAGTGTCACCCTAATAGGTGTTTTTACATTTCACAAGAATTAGTTTCTCCATGGTTTTACCCATATTGGGGTTTCCATTTAAAATATAGTGTTCTTTGTTATGGTGTTCCTATGCATTTCATGTTTATATTTTTTGTGGATGTTTGATATGCTAAACCAATAAATCTTAAGTTTTTATTGTAGCTGTTTAAGTGATAATTGTCAGAGAGAAATTTTTGTAGAGTTGTGTGGGAATAACTGATTCATTCCCCCTCTCAGTTATTATACATGTTCAACAATAGGTTGCAGAGAATTGGTTACCATAATATGGGATTTTTTAGAGCATAATATTTTTAAGCTACAAATTGAGGTTATTGGTTGAATAATGAAAGGAGAAGGAAGTTAATATTTGCACCGTATGTTCTTGATGTCAAAGGAGGATAAGGAAGTTCAACCTTATTTGTTGTTGGTGTTGCCATCAATGACAAGGGGGGAGATTGTTAGCATTATATGATTCATGTTGTCATTGATTGTCAACTCATGGTGGTATTGATGTCAACTCATGGTAATATTGATGTCAACTTGCTAAGGTTGAGGATTTGTTGAGGTTGTGAAGCTGCTAAAAAGATGAGTGATATGAGTATTTATTGATGAATAAGAATATAAGAATAATGTGAAGAAAAGAGTATCCAATCAATGATATGATGGGATAAGGGATTGAAGGACAATAAGTATTTGATAACAAGTTTTCAGATGATGTTTTGAGTATTTGAAGTTCTGATGATGATTCTAAGATATTAAGGTATATCTAGAAGATGGAAGTATGACAAGCTAAAATATGCAAGAGAGAGTATTCAAAGGCCTCATGGGAGAATTATTTTCATTTCTCCTAACAAGATTATGGAAACTTGTAGTTTTAGTTATAATGACTATGCGCTATAAATACTACACTATCATGTTTTTAGGTCCCCAACTAATCATTTGTCGAAGTTATGATGTGTTGTTGCTTGATAGTAAAACTAATTATCATAAAAGGATTGGACATGATTAGAGAATTCTCCACATTGGTATTTTAGGGTATGTGGTTTGGTGCACATGGTAAGATGGTTCATGCAATGTTTCAGTTTAGATATCATTTGATGAATTTCTCCACAAGTGAAGATTTGTTGTCACTAATGTAATATTGTTGTCTGTGTTGGCTCCGAGTTAACTCAACTATTTGCGACGATTAGATTTGACTATTATTGGACCAGATAGGATAAGGAAATAATTAAGAGTTTAAATATAATATTTTTTTGGTGTATCATGCTTCAGATGGTGCTATGTGCTCCAGGGAGTATTTTTTACCCAATTGGTAACATTTTTTTAATGCTTTTCACATTTTACCTTTGGGACTAGTCTTGGAGATTCATGTGATGTGTGCACTTTATTTATATCATTTGAGGAAGATTAAATATGACGGATTTAGGTCCCATTTATCTCTTGGTGTGGACCACATTATGTATTTATGCTCATAATGGTTGACTTTGTACTAATAATGCTTATATCCTTCATGGTCGACCTTGTTAAAGTTTCTGATGGATAAATCATTATATATAAGAGGGAATCAATTATTTTTGCATGCGAATTTTTAAGTGATGTAGAGAACGGGTAGAAAAATTCAAAACATTCACAAAAAAATAATACTTCAAACTCGCAAACATCCAATAGTGGGTTTCTCTCACAATCCTTCAATTCTCCTAGTGGCCCTTCAAATAGGCTTCTTCCCCCATAAATCTAGTATAGGAATGATATAAAAAATTTAAAAGAATTTTCACATACCCATTTGGACCTTATAAAATATAATTCAAAATGAGATAGGGTTCCTTTGTACGAACATGGTCAAATATTGACTACTCCAGTTGGAATTAGACCTAATTAGGTTTATAGGTTTGTTGGCAACTTATGTTTGGTCTTCCAAAATGATACCAAGGGGAATTAAAGAATGGATTTAGTTTGTTCATGTTTAATACACACCTCTTAAAATTACACAATGATTCCTAATACTCTTGTATGGACACAATGCAAATTTAGTCTTTCCACTAAGGGTTTCAACCTGATAAATAGAGATAATAGACAAACAATCATTCATAACTTTTGAAAAACATATAACTAAGGAAATCTCTTAGGTGAGACTATATATTAACCTAATAAAAACATTTTATCCTATTTTCATAAATATCTAACTATTGACAAGTGAGTTATGTCATTTTCCCCAAAATTAGTAACCCTAGGTAGAGTTCCAAGCATCCTGCACTAAAATTATCATATCTTTCTCCAAACTTAATTAAATTCAAAAAAACAAAAACCAAATGAAAATTGAATCATTTATATTTCCAACCATACCATGTGAAATTCATACAAATGTCATACAAATATGTACCAATCAAGAAAACAACAAAGAAGCGTTCAGAAAATGCAAGAAAATGGAATTTTATTGCTTCCCAATCTTTGCAAAACGTCAACTCCCATTATTTTTTTGACCATTCAAGGCCTTTTTAAACCTTTTTAAAAAAATCCTTAACAATCACTAAATACCTTTCAAATTACAACCATTCGATTTCCCACTTTATGCAACATTGATCTTTCACACTCCACATTGTGCAATTTGATAACATTTGCAACATTTACATTTTCTTTTAAAAAATTTCATTATGACTCAAAAACATTCTAAAATGACTCAAATTGGTCTCAAATGACCTTATTAGACCAAAAACACACTAAACTAATCAAATCCCAGCTAAGACCTCATTATTGCATAGGAGGTCCTGATAGGTCTTGGGTGCTCGTGCACCATACTCTCAAGGGAAAGAAATATCTTAGTTCCATCTAAGATGTGCTTTGTAAATGGTAAATATCCTCCATCTTGGATCCCTTCCATCTACAAAACTTATGAGTTAAATCTTGTGAACATTCAAATGTGTGCTTCATCTTTTCCTTAGGCCTTCCCTTCTCTGCCACATGTCTACCAACTGGAAATGTTCTTTGCATCCTGTTGCATATTTTGCGTTCTTGAGTTTCCTTGGATCCTTCTTCCTCTTCTTGTTTCCACACCATCTCCTATTCAACATATTCTTGGCTTCAATGCTCCAAAAATCCATTTCTTTTTCATATTCCTTATCTTCATTTACATCATTTGAACACAATGTGTCACCATATTTATTGTCCATAAAATTAGAAAATGTATTCATCACCTTTGATTTTTGTATCATCTTTTACACCATCTTGTGCTACATTTTCATGACCACTGACATTGATGCGGAGAGAATCATCAACTTTCCCAAATTGTATATCAATACCATCAATTTTTTGACATAATACTGAACAAAGGCAAAAGAAATCTTCAAAAACAATTATCCATCGATTTAATGGATATAAGAACTATTCTGATGTAGGGCATCTACCAAAAAAATCCTTTCATTATTATGATTTTCATTAACAAGACAGTTTCCTAGACACTTACTCTGTCATTATTAAGTTTTGCACCCAACATTATTTTGGAAATCCCTTTGGTCAGAAGCTGCGTAATTAGGTTTTTAAAAACATATTAAACACTTAAGGAAATCCAATGGTGCAAATGAATTTTATGGTCTCTACACACAAATCTATTTCCTACTACCACACACTTGTTTGGAAACCCCAAATTCGTTTCATAAACCAATTTCTATGAGATTTGATTCTGAGCAGTTGATTGATTGTATGTTTGTCATTGATGACAACATATAATACACAGTAGTAATTCTATATGCACTTATCCAAATGATGATATAAAGACTTGCATGGATAGATACATGTTGTTGACATGTTTATTATGTTATGTTCATACACACAGACCCGACATCATGTTTTAGTAAAGTTATGTAATTCTGTTATTGGCAGTTACAGTTCTGGAAGTGTAATGGTTTAGGGCTGACGTATATCACATGTTTCTTGAGGTGCGCCTATCTTCTGTATATGTGTATGTATATTCATGTTTAGTTATGAGATGATGATATTAATCCAAAGGCACCAAATGTGTTTCAAGAAGATTACAAAGTTAGAGTAAAATTGGTGAGGCTGACTTAGTGAAGCGTCACGTCTATTTGGTTTATACTTGCGTGGTTGTAATTATGCTTGTGTGCTTAGTAGAGATGACAAAAATTTAATGAAGAGTTGTCTTATAGGTCCCATGATCTCATACTATGTGGAAGATACTTATAACAAGTCAAAGGTAACATGCTAAGAGTGAATGACACAAAATGATAAGAAAGATGTACAGAGCAGATTATCAGAGTTGGTTCATTCATCAAGAGTCTATGTGAAGAAGAAGTGAAAGATTGCAATACACTAGAACTAATCAAGACAACAGGTCTACTCAATAGTTCATCATCAGATATAGTGCATATCTGTTATTCAGAAGGTTGTAGCCTTCACCATCAAGCAGTGAGCTTTTGGACAGTGAGTCCATCACCCCTAACAGGGTTATTTGTAAAAGACTCCTAATAGGGTCCGACCCTTAACCAAGTCACTATACTTATTGCATTGTATTGTACAACTCCTAACAGGGTTGAAATATCTTCTAACAAGGATTACTACAAACAAGTATAGTTTATTATGGGTGCTAATTCCCACCAGGGTTTTTACCATTTGGTTTCCCCGTAATCAAATTGTGTGTTAAGTACTGTGTTATCTGATTAAGAATTTACTTGGTTGTATTCTAAAGTTAAAGAAGTAAAAAGAACTGAAGTTATTGATAACTGATTCACCCCCCCCTCTCAGTTATCCTTTGGGATTATTCTAACAATTGGTATCAGAGTCAAGTGCCTTGGAGAAGAAGCCTAACAGCTTAAGGTAGATCAGATGTCTTACTTCAAAAAATAAAGCCCTAAATTCAATGGAGAAAATTATTTGGATTGGAAAAACAAAATGATAACACACTTACAGTGTATTGGCTTTGAGATCTTTGAAATTGCTACACAAGAGGTTGTAATTCCATCTCTGAAAGACCCTGCAAAGGATGATGCTACTAACAGACAAAAGGATATATTCACACACAATGCAATTGCCAAAGAAGCCCTAATCAACGCCTTATCTGATAGTGAATTTTCTGAAATTAAGAAAATTGATAGAGCATATATGATATGGAAGTATTTAGAAGACATGTTTGAAGGAGATGTTCAAGCAAAGAATGCACGCAGGAAGACATGGAAGAAGAAATATAACAGTCTTGAGATGTTACCTGAAGAGAACATTAGAGATTACAATCAAAGGATAAATGAAGCAGTATCCAGAATCAGGAACAATGGTGGTGAAATATCAAAAGAAGATATAATGGACAAGTTGCTAACTACTTTGACATTAGACTATGAAAACAAGATCAATATTCTAGAGGAAACTATGCAATTCTCACAAAACTTCAAGAGAGAGACTCTAATTAGAAAAATCTCTGCATTTGAGATATCAAGATTGAAGATTGAACCTAAAAGTGAAACAAATTTCAAAGCCTCAGTCCATGGTAAGAAATCCTTACACATTCCTAGTCATAGTGAGAAAGAAGAAGTTG
>MU223269.1:607009-618347 GCA_018584345.1 Thuja plicata
TACAAGAAAAATGTTTGTTTGTTGGGGGAAAGGGGTTTTCCTTGGTCAAACCCCAGTTTTGGAATTAACCTTAATATATGTAATTGAAGATTGCATAAAGAATAACAAAGAAAAACTCAAATTCACCGTGCTTGTAATGTCCTTGTGGCAGATTCGAATCTGTGGATCCACAAGTATGCTTCAAAACATGGAATATAGAATGGAAGGATTTCTTCAATCTCTTGCTTGTAGATCTCCAACACCAAGTCTTGAATGGATTCTTGAACTTGACAAGTGCTTTGGAAGAAGATGGATGGAGAGATCACCAAAAGGGCACCTTTTTGGCTTGAATCCTTCAATGGCCTCCAATGGATCTCCTTCATGCAAATGGATACTTGAGAATGATGGATTCTTGATTCAAATCTTGCTTAATTTCTTGCTTGGACTTCACTTCATAAGGATGCTTGATGCTTGATTAGAAGACTTCAATTGCTTGATCATGGTTAGAGAAAATGAGAGGAGAAAGCTCCCTTTTATATAAAACTAGGGCACAATCTTCTAAGGAGGCCTACATAGGATAATTAAATCATCATTTAAGCCTTTACCCCTAGGAGAGGACCTATATCAAATATAATTTAGGAATCAACCAATTCAGAACCTGAAATAGCCAATCCGGAAGCGGGAATAAACTTTTTGTGAAGACCGACATCCCGGAAACCAAAAGTTCCTAGGATTTGGACCCTAGGACAGGGTCGAGGTCGGCCCTGTCCTAGGACAGGGCTAAGGTAGACCCTGTCCCCAAATCCCAGGATCACAGGTCAGAGACCCAGAATACAGAATTTAGGTTAGGAAATGGAGGTTAGAAAGGCAGGTCAGGGGGGAAGCCACGTCAAGATCAGGAACCCATTTAGAGGCACTTGTCATGACCCCAAACCACTCACTCAGAAGGATAAACCAGTCTCCTATGGAAGTGCTTCCATTTTCCAACTACACACACACACACATATACAATTCATCAACTCATCTCAACTAGGTCGGCTAGTGACCTAATTGCCAATTATAAATAAATTATAATTCATTTCTCAATGTGATCCATTGAATTTTGGCTAGGACATTGCAATGATCCATATGAACATCCTCAAACATGCTCAGATCCACCAATTACTCTCTAAACCTTCACAACACATTACATCATTAGGTCGGCTAAGACCAAATGAATAACACCAACACATTACATGAAAATCATGCAACCCAATCACTTTAGCCAATGTGAGCTGACAAAATGATCATGACACAATCAAGAAATATCAACAAGAAATGCTAAGTACCTCAAAAACCTTAGCATCAACATGAACTCAAGATATAAATCCATCTCTATGCTGTTCATTAACAACAATATATGCAACCTCTATTACTCAAGAAATATAGCTTGATAGTAACCAAATCATGAACCAATTGAGTTGAGGACACATATATACATCCTAAACTCACTACTAGGTTAGCAGAAACTAACTCTTCAACACCAATCCAAAACTAAAACTTTGTCTCTTCCTGAATAACCAAAATACCAATGTCTGATAGATCAGTCGCAACTCTCTCAAATCATCACTCCAACTTCTATGAAATGACATGTATAAGCTATAGACATCTATGAACACAACTATACGATTGCAACAGTATATCTTATGTTTAGTATCTTTACCAAGTAATTCAACCTCACTGAACATACCAAGAAAAATATTTTCAACAATAGAAGTATGTTGACATCAATGACAACACATTAATGCAAAAATATATGCATAATCTAAATAACATCTCAGTAATATAAAAAAATCTCCCCTTTTGGCATTGATGGCAACATATGATGTGAAAAATTCAATCAATGCAAAAAGAAACAATACCAACAACAATAACAAAAAAATCCACAATATGACATCTCTCTCCCATAATCTTATATAGAATATCTCTCCTCAAAGCTCAATTATTTTTCACATGAATATCTCTTCCCCTTTGACATCAATGGAAAAGGCACAATGAATGCACTAAGTCATAGAGGTCAAAAATATGAACAACACAACTCATGAAATACTTACCACACACTACTCCCCCTAAGGAGCAGCCACCAAAACATTAATCTAGAAGAATTATAGCTTTGTAAGCACACTGGACTGATGCACCTCAATGCATCTCTATCTCTTATCAAGAGGGGAAATCACCCCAAGCCTACCTCATAGATACTCAAAAGTATCCTTTGGAAAGGGATTCATGAATATATCTGCAATATGTTCTTTAGTAGATACATACTCCAATTTGACTTCTCTCTCACTGACTCTGCCTCTCAAGAAATGATATTTAATAGAAATATGCTTTGTCTTTGAATGCAACACAGAGTTATTTAAAATATTGATATCACTTGAATTATCACATTATATAGCAACAGGCTCATCAATAATCACTTTGATATCTTTTAACATTTATTTCATCTATGCCACTTGCATACAATTAGAAATAAAAATAACATACTCAACTTCAGTAGTAGATTGTGATATAAAATTTTGTTTCTTACTTGCCCATGAAACTAATCTCTTACCCAAAAAGAATGCTCCACCACTAGTGTTCTTTTTGTCATCAACATTACTTGCCCAATCAACATCAATATATGAACTCAATGTGAAATCATCATCTTTACCATACCATAATCCATAATCGGTTGTTCCTTTCAAGTATCTGAATATCCTCTTAACAACATAAACATGTGATTCATTCAGTTCTGATTGAAATCTAGCAACAATGCAAACAACATTCATAATGTGTGGTCTAGTTTGTGTCAATTATAATATTCCGTTGATCATTGATCTATATCTAGTCTGATTTTCATTAGGTGTATCATCAATTTTTGTTAATTTACAACCAGTAACCATAGGAGTACCAACATGTTTTGAATCTTCCATACCAAATGTATTCAACAATTCCTTCACATACTTAGGCTGAGAAATGAAAATACCTTTATCTATTTGTGTAATTTGCAGTCCAAGAAATAATTTCATCTCACAAATCATATAAAACTCAAATTTCTTTTCCATCTCATCAAAAAATTATTTACTTAGCTTGTCATTCCACCAAAAATGATATCATCCATAAAGGCTTCAACAATCAAAATATTATCATCAATAATTTTGAAGTACAAATTACTGTTAGTAGTACCTTTACTAAAATCAATCTTCAATAAATAATTATCTAACATCGCATACCAGGCTCTAGGAGCTTTCTTTAGTCCATGTAAATATTTCTTCAATCAAAAAAACATGTCATTTTTATCAGTCAAGGAAAATCCATCCGTTTGCTCAATGTAGACTTCTTCTTCCAACTTTCCATTAAAAAATGCAGACAAAACATCCATCTGGTATACTTTGAAATTTTTGTAAGTATCATATGCAAGAAACATTCTAACAACTTCAATTATAACAACAAGATCAAAAGTCTCCTCAAAATCAATACCTTTCATTCGAGAATATCCCTTACAAACAAGTCTGGCTTTGTTCCGAATCACTTCACCATCCTCAATCAATTTGTTTCTGAATACCCATTTAGTACCAATAACATTCTTGCCCACAGGTCTCGGAACAAGAATCCATGTGTTATTCTTCTCAATTTGTTCCAATTCTTCTTCCATTTTTTAAAATCAACTTTCATCTTTTTATGTTTCATCAATGTCTTTAGGTTCAATCTTGGAAATCAAACAAAATTCATTTCTAGAAATTGTTCTTCTAGTCTAAACAACTTTGATTCTATCACCAATAATCTTATTCTACGAATGATTTAGCTTTACATACCTCAGAGTCTTTGGATTTGCATTTGTAGTTGACTTTTGTGTTTCCAACTTTTCCTCATCTTCAACTTCTTCATTTTGTTCTACCGATCCATTCTGATTTTGATTTTGATTTTGTGCTTGCACAATTTGTCTTCCTTCTTCTTCATCTGATTCATAGCTACAAGATCTATCTAGTTTCTGAAAACTTTCATCCACTTTCACATTAGCACTCTCAATCATATTTCTCAATCTATTATAACATTTGTATTCTTTTCTCCTTGTAGAATAACCAAGAAATATTCATTCATCACTTCTAGGATTAAACATTCCTAAATCTTCATGTCTCTTAATGTAACATTTGCTTCCAAAGATTATGAAATACTTCACAATAGGAATATGTCTATACCAAAGTTCACAAGGATTCTTACCAGTATCATGCTTGATTTGAACTCAGTTAAGTGCGTAAACAATAGTGGTAACAACTTCTCTCTAATAGATCTACAAAACATTTCCTTCAATTATCATTGTCCTTGCAGTGTCAAGAATTGATCTATTCCTTATTTCTACAATTCCATTATGTTGTGGGGTCCTTAGAGCAGACATTTGTCTCTTTATTCCATGCTCTTCACAGTATGCATCAAATTCTCTAGATGTAAACTCTTCACCTCTGTCAGATCTCAAACATTTCATTTTCATACTAGTCTCAGTTTTAACCATAGCTCTAAAGATCTTGAATTTGTCAAATACCTCAGAATTTTCCTTAAAAAATATAACCCACATCATCCTTGAATAATCATCAACAAATATAATAAAGTATTTATCTCCATAGTAACTTCTTGTTCTAGTAGGTCCACATAAATCAATATGTACCAAGTCTAACAATCCACTTGAAGAATAGGTCTTATTTTTGAAATTTGATTTAGTTAGATTTCCCAATTGACACTCCTTACACATCGCAGTATCAGGCTTCAACAATCTAGATAAATATATTACAACATTTTTAGTGCTAATCTCCACAATGTTATAAAATTTTACATGACAAAATCTCTTATGCCACAACCAACTATCGTCAACCTTTGCAATCAAACATTTATTCTTTGAATTGTTCAAATGATATATATTACCTCTCATCTTTGTACCTGATGCCATCTCAATTTCAGTGCTTCCAATGATTTTACACATTCCATTTTTGAATTCCAAGTGATATCCCTTGCCAACTAACTATCCAACACTCAAAATATTATGCTTTAAACCTTCAACATACAAAACATCATCAATATTACTCTTACCATCAAGTATAATTGAACCTCTTCCTTTGATCAAACAAGGAGCATTGTTAGCAAATCTAACAACACCACTATCATAGTCTTCAAGCTTCACAAATTTTCTTTTGTCTTTGGTCATGTGTTGTGAACACCCACTGTCAATAACTCAGTCATCTCTCTTATCCACATGTGAAACTAAGGATTTCTCTTCATTAGGATTCTCATATTTAATAAAAATGAACACAATCTCATCTTCAATCTTCTCAGATTCATCATCAGAAGTTCCTTCATCAGCAACATAGTAGCATTTTTTTTGAAATTTATGTCTGAACTTCTTATGCTTATACTTGGGTTCTTTGTTAGGACATCTAGAAGCAATGTGACCAATCTTATTACATTCAAAATATTTCAAAGGCAACTTTCCTTCATACTTACTAGATCCCTTAGGTAGCTTCTTTGCAAATAGGGCTTCAATATCTTCAATCTCTCTTTCCTCTTTTTCAATATGTTCCCATTCCTTGGCATATTTACCAAGCTTAGATGAACTCTCACCAGGGTCATATCTTTACTTATCCTATTTGCTTTAAATGAAAATTCAACTTAAGGAAATTTATCTCCAAATTCAATCATTTCAAAAGTAGATAACTTCCAACCAATGTATCTTTTGTCACAGTAGACACCATTCTGATTTCTTCAATAACAACAAACTTATGATTGTAAGCATGAGGAAAAGATCTCAAAATTTTAGAAACAATCTCATCTTCATCTAATTTTCCACCAACACATATGATTCCACAAGCAAGGTTGGTGATCTTATTCACATACATAATAATGTTTTCATCTTCAATCATCCTCAATGATTCATATCTTCCCCTTAGGATTTGTTGCTTCACTTGCTTCACAAACATGTCTCCTTCATATAATGTTTCTAATTTTTCCCATACTTGATGTGCAGTCTCCAATCCTAGAATATTTGTATACACAACATTTGATAAGGTACTCTTCAGGGCTTCATAAGATTTGATATTAGTCTCATATTATTTCTTCTCATTAGTAGTCATAGTAGCAAGATCAACATGAGAATTTTAGTTATTATTTTTAATTGTCTAATGTTCTTCACCAAGACATCTCAAGTGTGTAATCATCTAGTCCTTCCATATAGTATAATTTTTTCCTTCAAATCTTGGACTATTCTTCTTGAAGGTCGACATCCCATATCTCCCCAAGTGGTCAAGATTCTCAAAGAGGACACTAGATCTAATATCAATTGTTAGACCTTAAGAAGCACACACACAACTGAGAGGGGGTGAATCAACTATGCCATGATCTCATAAAACTTTAATCAACTTTCAAACTTTAATCTCAGATCTAAATGATAAACATGAAAGAAAGATCTCAATACAATAGAAACACATAACACCAAGTTTTTTGACATGGAAACCATGTTAGGGGAAAAACCATGGTGGGGATGGAACCCACAAGATGAGTGCACTCAGTAATGAATAACGTATCATGTGAGGAGTATTACAAAAGGGGAATGCACATGCATTTAGACAAACTACCTAAATCTCACTACTCAATCACAATTACAACAAGGCTCACCGCCTTACAACACAATCTGATTACAGATCAAGGACTTAGAGTCCAAACATATGAACTGACTGATAACATATGTTATGCCAAAATAGTTCCAATGAAGTGCACAGATCTCTGACTTATTTTAGATTCCACCCATACCTCTTCATACAAAATCATGTATATATTTTGTCCACACATCTGTATATCTCTATCACACTTCACAACATTAAATGATTACATATATATAAATATACAATTCATCAACTCATCTCAACTAGGTCAGTCAGGGACCTAATTGCCAATTATAAATAAATTACAATTCAATCCTCAATGTGATCCATTGAATTCCAACTAGGACATTGCAATGATCCATGTCAACATCCTTGAACACACTCAGGTCCACAAATCACACTCTAAACCTTCACAACATGGTACATCATCAGGTCGACTAAGACCAAATGAAGAACACTGACACATTACATGAAAATAATGCAACCTGATCACTTTAGCCAATACCATCCAAATACACAATCAAATTATGATTAAGAAACATCAACAAGTAATGTTAAGTACGTTAAAATCAACATGAAATCAAGATATAAATCCATCTTTGCACTATTCATCAACAACAATATCTACAACCTTTGTTACTCAAGAAATATAGCTTTCCAGTAACCAAATCATGAACCAATTGATTTGACACATATATATGTCCCTAAATCACTACCAGGTTGGAAACAACTAGCTCTTCGACACTGATCCATACCGATCCAAAACTGAAACTCTGTCTCTTCTTGAACAACCAAAATACTAGTGTCTGATAAATTGATCACAACTCTCTCAAATCATCACTCTAACTTATATGAAATGACATGTATAAACTACAAACATCTATGAATACAAATATATGATCTCAATAGTAGATCTTATGTTTAGTATCTGTACCAAGCAATTCAACCTCACTAAACATACAACACTCTCTTCAACAATAGAACTATGTTGACATCAATGAAAAAACATTAATGCCACTATATATGCATAATTTGAATAACATCTTAGTAATATCCAACAGGATGAACATGATTATTATTGATGAGTGTATGATGTTTATGGTTTATATGCTTACATGATGTGATTTTATGTTTTATATAATAATCTTATTCTATGATGCTTATGATGGTGATCTTAGGATGCATATACGATGATTTTATGTTTTATCTGCTTACATGATGGTGATGATCCTATTTGCGATGATGAGAAATGATATATGCAACTATGATGTACATTTATATGTTATGATGTATGCTTTTATGGATATGTGAATATGATGATAGGATTCTATGATGTATGTTAAATGCAATGCAATGATTTTATTTACATGTATGTATATGAGATGTAGTGGTGTGGAGTGCACACTGATTATGATTATGATATGTATTTTTCACCATGATGTGATATGTAATAAATAATTATGAAATTAATTGATGATGTTTATGTAATGAAAATGATTAGGAGATGGAATGCTAATGATAATGCAATGTTTAATGAATATGTAATAGAAATGAAATTATAATGCAATGAAATGATAATAAAATAATGATGAAACGATGATGACCATGAAGTGATTAATGTAATGATATGATATGAAATGATGATGATAATGTAATGAACCTAAAATAATGCAACACAAATTTTTTATTAATGTTTATTATCCTCAATCACAAGAAATATAACAAATGATAAGATTCCTAGCCTTGAAGACCCCATAAATTCCAAGAATTAAATGAAATCTACCATGTATGCAATCTAAATGCAAAACCTAAATGCAACATTGTCATCCTTTTCTATCCTTCTATCATGATTTTTATAACATTGAGCTTTTTGAAATGTGGTGGATTAGTACAAACATCGATGGTACCATGGCGACCTAAGTACTACTTACATGTATTTTGATTTTTTAAGTTAATACAAGCATCAAGGTATAATTGATCGAAGATGACCAGAATATTGCTTGTTTTAAAAAAGAATAAATTTATCCTTTTTGTGTGCAAACTCGTTGATGTGAGTGTTCCAAATGGCTTGCTTGCACAATCTCCTAAGAAGATATTTATCTTCTTCAAGGATCCTAATCTCCTCTAGGTCCTTATTAGGCTTAGATCATTCAATAAGTCCTAATCTTACTCTTCTCTAAGAGTCTCCACTTTGTGCTTCACCTTTGAAAGACTAACACCCTAGTAGTTACTTCACTTCTTCACTTCTCCTACTTACACTTAGAAGTGTCTAAGTGCCAATTTCCACTCTAACACTAATGAATCACTTGAAATGGTATCCATCACCATGTAGAAATTTCATTTTATCACATTTGAATCCATCTCGAGGGATCTCATACCCCTTTTCAATCGAGTCCAAGTTTTTGTCTTCAGGAGGCCTAATTGAGCTTTCTTCCTTGTAGCCCTTATCAGTGTGTTTTTCTCAATTCTTTCAAAAATTTTCCAAAGAACTTGGAAATCTAAGACCATATCCAGATACCCTTTTCAATTTCATAAAGGATTTTGTAGGTTTTAGTTTCAGAAGTCCTTCGTACATAGGATTCCTACAAACTAGGGTCAATATGGCTAATAGGCCTAATTTCTAGGACAGTCTGCAACACTATGCAAAAATTGTTTAAAACTTGGTCTTCATGATTGATATGAACTTGACCATCTTAGGATGTTAAGGTAACACTAAAACCTAACTAGAAATGTACTTTGACCATACATTACTTCACTACCCTGCATGTGAATGCTCACTGTTTCACCTCCAAACCACTAACCAAACAGTGCATGCTCGCTTAGGGCTTGGATCTAAAATTAGAAAATCAAATTTCCCTAACTCCTAACTCTACACATATGTACACTACTAACTCCCCTAACATATCCATCTACCCTTAGGTGTTTCCCATGGTTATATTTCATGGGGGAGCCATAACTTGACTGACTGGTCAGGACAGGACCAGTGAGTATCCTAAACACAAAACAATTTGAACTAGACCTTAAACTACCTTAGGAAAACTAACTTACTGAATGAAAAATGTTACAAAGTTTCTTAAGAACCCCAAATAATCATCAGCTCGAAGCTTTCAATCCATACAATGACATTGTTTCAATGAAATGCTCGGGATTCTCAGAAAACCAAAATTGCAGAGCTCTATTCCCACTTCACACTTGTTACAATGACTGACTAACTAGATGATTCGAGTCTTTCCATGCATTATATGACTTCTTCCTTCATTCTAGGCCTTGTTGGTCGATTCCCCACTCCTAGTTTCAAGGAGAATCCAAGGTAACCGTGTTGCATGCAACATTTGCAATAATTGCAAATGTTGTCATGACAACAATTTAGCAACTTTTGGCATCTTTGCCATTATGCCTTCTCCCTAGATTTTAGGACCTCTAACCTCTCCATTTCGAGGATCCAAGATCATTTAAGGCCCCAAAGCATCTCTATGTCCACATTTATGAGGTTAGGACACATTCATGACTCAAATCCATGAACTAGCAACTAAGCCTATTAAAATGAAAAAATACAAACAATGGCTATTGTTGTGACCTTAGTACTAATGAGTAACTCACTTAGCCTACATGGCAATGACCTACTAAGGTCTAAACACAAACTAACCTATCTTGACTTGGCCAATGTCAAGTACAAGCCAAAATGAAAACAACTTGGAGGTTAGCCTAGGTGTGCTCCTACACCACTCGTGATGTCCTCTATGATTCTTTGTTTGATCATGTCCTTAGATGAATTTGCACAGTACTAAGAATAAACTCACAAACAACAGATAGAAAATATCAAGCTCCATCATTGTTTCTCTAGTTTGATACATCATTGAGTTACTTAGGAGACATGATAACAAAAATCAAGATACAACCAATGAACAATCTTACTAATGTAATCTGATCACCATATAGAATAAATCATCCATTTATTGTTTAATTAATTGTTCTCAGTATTTTTGGAATATTTCTCATCTTCAAAAATCTTGATTTTTGCTTTGCGGTAGGTTGTTTGATGTGCTTGCTTGTCTTTTGTTTTAAGCTCAAATTTTATTTAACTAGGTTCAAGATTTTGTCCCACATTAGATACGGTGAGTGAACACAAGTCCCCAAGCCATGATGGGATCTTATGTTAGTAATAACTGAGAGGGAGGGTAAATCAGTGGCCTAAAAAATATTCCAATCAATCAACCCAAAAACTTAGTACCACAATATTAAGCCTCTAGTTATCTCCAGTCCTATAAGATGAATGCCTTCAAATATACTTATTAAATAACTACTACTCGGAGTGGTTTGTTAAACCTTATTCTTTATGTTTACCGAATACCAGTCTTTCAATTTACCGAAAAATAGTAAATTACTTAGAGTATACCGATCAATCCAGACTAGCTATGTGTAATGCAAAACACTAAAGTAATGACTCATAAACACATTGACAAACAAATTTTTAATGTGGAAACCCTGTTAAGGGAAAAAAACACTTGGGACTGGTAACCCAAAATTTTCACCCTTCTAAAGTGAGCTCGGTGAAGAGTCAAACTTTTTAAAGGTTACAAACACACTGTTAGGTGTGACCTTGTTAGAGGATTTAAAAGATTAGTTTGTCACTTGATATCGGGCATTTCTATGCTACCTTCCTTGTCCAAACTCTTCTGGTTTGTCAAATGGTA
>MU223269.1:650877-662732 GCA_018584345.1 Thuja plicata
AGGATGGCACATTCAATGATGTATTGTATGTTCCATCTCTCTCTGCAAACCTTCTCTCAATTTATCAGATTACACGCAGTGGGTCAGGGAAGACAGTTGAGTTCACGGCCAATTCAGCCTTCATCAGAGATAGTGTGACAGGAGGCATTATTGCTACAGGGATAGTTGATCATTCCACCCATCTCTACACCTTCTCTCACTTTGGTCCACCATCTCCATTGTCGGAGTTTAGCTCTCCTCTTTCGAGAGAGCATCATGCAGTTCAGTCAGGTCGCTTGAACTTGTGTGTTGTTCCAGAGACCAGTGTTGTGACTGCCACACCTCATCCTGAGGAGTACTTTTCTCTTCAGTAGGATTCATCTTTAGCACTGCTTGACCCTTCAGCTCCTTTCATCGAGCCACCAGGTGCAGTTGTTGAGGACTCTACAGAGGACATTCATCTCCTCCTTGCTGACAGTGTCAGCACACCTGTCATACCTCTTACATTGAGGATTCCCTTTCAGGATCCTCGTGTCTACTCCTTTGAGCATCAGCTCGGCCTTCCTATGACACCTCATCTTTCGAGGTCACCTCTCCAGTGTCCACTCCCTTTCACTCCTTTGCATTGGAGTCATGGTGGTTTGTTCATTGATCCAGGGGTTCTTTCATTCCGGGGGGGCTTTGGAGCCTCGACCCTCTCTCACGGGGGGGTTGGAAGCACACATTGTACTAATGGATTTGAGAGAGTCTCTTGAAGTCATTCCTTTTGTCTTTTCTTGCTTTTATATCTCTTTTTGGAGAGGAGTTTTTCCCACTGGGTTTTCTCCTTTGTCTCTGGTTTACAAAGATTTCCTTGTATTGGGTACCTGATCAGGCCTTGTTGTCGGGATCCATTTCCTGCTTTCTTAGCTGTGCTAGGTTAGCTTACCTCCTGAGCTTCGCTTAAGGGGGGGTGTTAGAGTAATCAGTTAGTTTACTTACTCTTTTTTGCTTAAGCTATCTCTTAGTTGCATATAATTAATACTTTATATTAATTATATTGCGCAACCTAGCATTTTATGTTTTAGGGTTTGTTCACCTTTATAGGTTGAACTTTGTAATATTTTTTTCACAACTTAGAGAATAATATCGTGACTCTTCTTTTGAGCATATCTGAGTTCTGATTTTTCATCTTTGTGCTTCTACTTTGTATTAGGTCATTTGCATGTAGGTGTATTCGGGTTCTGTGGATTTGCATGTTTCTCAAATCCTACAGGTAGGATATCACACAAAACTCTATCCTTATACCTCCCTATGGAAAATTATACACAAGATTGTTCATTGACTATTACATGTTGATCTTTATTCAACCAAGCAAATCTATAAGGATTAGTGTGAGGTATCCTTGTCAATTTTAACTTCTCAATAGCTTCTAAGGAAACTATATTATCAGTAGAACCTGAATCTATGATAACTTTATAGACCTTACCGAGTACCTTGCAATTGAATCGAAACAGAGATCTTCTTTGGCTTGGCTCTTCTTTGATCGGTTCTTTGAGGAGTGTTCTCTGAACCATCAAATGCTCTCCCATTTCTGACCCTATGGGGACTTTTGTAGTCTTGCTGCTAGAAGACTCTGCTTGCACATAATTAGATCTTTTCTCTCCTCCTTGTGAGGTAGAGCTCTTTGTAGGACAACGATATGCAGGGTGCCCAAATTGTTGATAGTTATAGCACTTCATCAAAGAGGAGTAAGATCCTCTTCCTTGGTTATCAATTCTTCCTCTTGAACTGTTACTTGAACCTCTCCCTCAATTGTAACCACCTATAGTGTTACTGGGTTCTCCTTAATTCTCTGTGAGTTTGTTCTCACTCTGATTTTTAGCTTCAAGATTTCTTCCTCCATATCCTCCTCTATGACCTCTATTGTCTCTTCCTCTGCCTCTGCTGTTTGAATCCTATTTCTTCTTGAACTTCTCTTCTACCTTAAGAGCTAGTTGATAGAATTGATGTACAGTATTGGGGCTTAAGAGAATGATCTCTTCTTGAATACTCCATTTGAGGCCATTCTGATATCTTGCCACATTTAAGCGTTCTTCTTCCATCACATGAGATCTCAAGCATAGCTTGTGGAATTCTTCTATATAGGCACTAAATTCTAAGTCTTTTTGCCTCAGATTCTACCTTTTCTTATGTAGTTGTACTTCATAATCACCAGGAAGGTAAGTTTCCTTCATCTTTGCCACCATACCTTTCCAACTAGTTATGGGGTTCTTTCCTTCTTTTTCCCTTTCATCTTGGACAAATTTCCACCAAGTGAGAGCAGTCCCTCTCAATCTTGTCTTGGCTATTTCGACTTTCTGAGCTTCAGTCACACTATCATAATCAAAGTGATTTTCAAGACCTTCTATCCATTCCATGATTAGTTCTGGATCCATTTTGCCACTAAATAGAGGCACTCCTTCTAAGGATTTACCACTCATTGCCTTTAATGCTTTCAAGAATGGCTCTTCTTGAAGCACAATGTCTGGCTCTGGGATCATGTCCTCCTTAGCCACTTATTTACCCTTCTCATCGGCTTCTCTCATCAGTTCACTGGCTGCTGTAGTTCAAAGTTGTACTTCTTCTAACTTGCATGTCATTTCAGTTAACTGTTCCTTCAGGAGTCTATTCTCCTCTCTCTATTCTCTAACATCTCTTTCGAGTTCTGCATTGGACACCATGTTGAATGAATTTATAGACTCTTCTAAAAATCACAACCAAACAACACAAGCCCAATTCTCTAACTTGATCTGATACCAATCTGATGTAACACCTAGGTCTAGTTGTAACTGAGACTCGGCCTGACTCTGCTCCAAGGTCTCTCAATGGACCTTTTAGGGTATTATCCAACCCTATCTTGAGGAAGTCACTAAGATCTTCACCTCAAGTTCTCTAGACCTGGTTTACATTGTAAAGCTACTAATTCATGCTATGGAATCCATTAGGAAAGATTCATTCTCCAGGTTAAACCGATGGGTTTAACCTTTTCGATCAATTCAAATAGATCAAACACAGAACACATAACAGATTACAGAAGGAATCCCAAATACTCTCTAAAAATCTATTACATGTATAGTATTCTTACAATCTTGTAATCTCTCTCTCTTCTTACAAAAGCTTTCAACTATATATCTATCTCTCAAAATATCTCATGCTCTTTGACAACTTTAACCACCTTACACAGGCGGCCTAATCGAGCCATAAATGACCTTCCCATCATTGGAATAGGTGTCCCTATTCATTCCAAGCAAAAATGACACATAGAGGTTTGTTGTAGTTGACCCAAATGGTCACAAATGTCACATCCTACATTTCTTGGGTTGTTAACTGACATTACAAAGCGCCAACATTGACTTCTCTGAGCAATAGAAATATCGTCGGTGAACACAAAAACTTCAACCCCGAGCATCAGAACACAAACCCAAAAACAAACATCGACACCAGCCAACATCACCGACATACATTCCCAATGGACATCACCGACGGACATTACCGATGAACACTCCAGAGAAACATTACCAACAAACATTCCTGAGAACCAGCATCACTTATCAGCAGATCAACACACTGCAGTTGCTAGGGCCTTGCTACATTTTCAAAGGTTTATAAACTACCTCAACACACACTTAAGCTAGGAAACAACTATCTAGAAACTATGGTGTTTATTCACCGATTGACCTTAGTCATTTAGAAAAATGGTGGAACAAAACACCTTACAAACCAAAAATATTTCTAGCCTAAAAATGTTTCTAACCTTAGGTGCTCCTGCACCAGGGGGGTTATTTCTTGTTGGTTCTTTATGCTTCCTTGGTTTGATGGAGTGATTCTATGTATTTACTATTTGTTCCTATATACTAGGCGGATGCAGTGACTGGGTACCTATGCATTTCAGTGAGATGGATCATTTACCATATGGACACTCTTCTTTCATTCCATTTTGGAGGCTTCAGAATTTGGTGTTTTTTTGCAGACAATGAATCTTGGTAATTGAATTATTCAAATTCTAACAATAAGGACATTGAAATATACTAATATTGTAGAAGCTTCCAAGGCTAATTTGCATACTGTTATGTTTACTATTGCTGCCACAGAGACACTACAAAAGAAATATGAAAAAGATGTTATATTTTTAATAACTTTGACTGAAGCTTACAATCAAAAGTATATGGAGTGTGAAAGGCTAAAATTTTAGTTTGGTGGCAAGAATACACCCATTTCTTCTTCATGGGCCTTAGTAATAGTTGGTGAAACTTATTCATCAGAGGAGGTGACAAAATTGAAGGCTAAGATAGATAAATTTAAAGATACACTCTACAAGGCCAGAGAGATGGGGAAGGGGAAAGTTGTTGATTTTATTAAGAACATGATAATTGTTGGCAATAGACACTACTTAAGTTCTTAGATGTTGTTGAAAACTCATCTCAGCGTACCCATCTACATGATATGGTTTGATCCAAACAGAAGTCTTTTTGGAGATTTGGCTAAGTCCAGTGAAGAACAAAGCTTTCAGTAGTATTTAGTATTTGGCTAAGTTTAATATTTTTTGTCATGGATCTCAAAGAAGATTCATGGATGCCTGATATACCTTATTCTATATTTTGGTGGTCCAATGTTATTTTGTGTGCAAGTGTGGTGCAAGTTAGATACTTCTGTGCATTAGTTTTTGGTTTACTAGTAAAGAATAGTAGCATGGAGTAATAGCTCCTTAAGTGGATCCGTTGAATCATTTTTGGAAATTGTTTTTTTGGTTGAGGAGGATTGGTTGACTTATGGGATAGCTTGTGTTGGATTATTTTGGTTCGCATTGGTGTTTACACTCAGATCTAGCTAGCTAATTGTACATGTTTCATTATTTTAAGTGTTCTTGAGGTCAACCTATAAGTGATATAATATCTTGTTGCAGATATACAAGATCAATGTATTTGGTCATTTTGGCATGGATGATTGTGTGAAGAAGGTGAATATAGTGATTATGTGTAGTTTCATGTGTGCAAGACAATAATTTGAGGTTTGAATAAGAGCATATCAATGAAGTGTATGAAGTTGGTATTGTGTACTTAACTAGAACTATATTTTGGCATTTATAGATGTTGTTTCCCAGTTCAATATTTACAGTGACATTGTATTTTTCATATAGGTAGTAAGCCTCTTTCGGATTTGAGCAGTGATCTCTAGGCAGTGTGCCTAAATACATGTGCATTCCATTTTGTAAACTCCTAACAGGGTATAACACTTCTGCAAAGTATTTTTAATTTATGGGTTCATCCCCACTATGGTTTTTCCCTTGACTGGGTTTCCATGATAAAAATATTTGTGTTATGGTGTTTTGGATGTTTACATTATGCTTTAGTAGTTTAATTTTCATTATATGTGTCAATTGGATAAAGAATCAGGTTAATACATTTTAAAAGTGCAAAACACGGATTCACCCCCCTCTCTTAGTGTTGGA
Source organism: Thuja plicata (assembly GCA_018584345.1). Taxonomy (NCBI): domain Eukaryota; kingdom Viridiplantae; phylum Streptophyta; class Pinopsida; order Cupressales; family Cupressaceae; genus Thuja; species Thuja plicata. The sequence goes on from MU223269.1 coordinate 656,327, forward strand.
ATTTATTAATACGTTCATGATCAAGATGGAGGAGTTGTACACCAACTATTTATCCCTAATACAAGCTAATAAGTTATATCAAGAGATTTTGCCTATCCTATAGCCTTTGTATGATATTTGGTAGTCTAGTGTTAATTATTTTAGAACTATGGTCTTAGTAACTCAGGTTCTTTAGGACCCTCTACCACAAATAAAATCAACCAAAAAATGATAAAATTAATTGTTGACAAGCTCCCCTATATTTAAGGGAAGGCACAAAGAATAAGGGGGAGGATTGAGTTTTATCATAGTATTGACCACTAGTCTATTCCTCGCATTTTGGATGGACATGGGAAAATAAAATTATTGGAGGTTATGAAGGTGGAGTTTAATGAATAGATAGATGTGATACTACAAAAGGTGGATAATGGACACCATTTATAGATGCATATTTATTATAGTTCTTTAGAACAATTATATGTTTCTAATGTGGGGTACAATAGTTCATCGATGATGCCAAAAACACTTTGGATGTTAAATGTAGGGAGGCTCCGACCTGTGTGCAATAGGTACAATATTTTGAATGGCCTTCAAATGAACAAATTATTGAATGGATGGAGAAGTATTGCAGTGAGAAGAATTAGTAGTATTTGAGTTTGGCGAGAAAATAATTTTGAATTTTTGAATTATGGGAGCTGGATGAAACTACATGAATTTGAAGATGCAAGGATAGGAATTAGTTGCGACCATTTTTGGGGCTTGAAATTTTGAAAATTTTCCAAATGGTTTTACTTGTGATGATAAGGCTATCAATAGGCTCTCATTTTCTAAACATATTTATTTCATTAGACACCTTGCCCGACCCAATTATGCCACGAGTGTTCTATGCAGTTAGGAATGAAATTGTGATGCAGTTTGAAGATGATAGGATGTGATTAGTGCCATCGTCAAATATCCCAGCTACTTCTTTCTATTTTATGATTGGATTCTTCAGGCAGTTCTAGGATGACACACCACCAAGGATTCTAGATTTGTGTTGATTTGTTGTTGTGATCTACTTTTTTTTCTTTGTTTTAAATTGTGTAAGTTTTCAGAAACAATACACATATAATATCAGTTAAGAATCAAGGTGTTTTATGTTTTCATTATATTTTTTGAACATAAATAATAGGCTTATAAATTTGAACATCATCAATAGTTGTGGGAAAGTTATCCATCTTCCAAAATGCCAATCTATTTGATACATGACCTTCTAGCATCTTTATATTTGATTTGGAAGCCCCGTTGACATCATGAATGACATGTGAATTTTCCTCAACCCATGTACCTGCACATTTGGATGTCGTGTGAGACCCAAATTTGTATTAAAATTCTATTTAGAACATACTTCATCTTTTCTCTAATTTCATTTCACTACAAAATATGAATGGTCGGTGAAAGAAACTTACACCAAGAAGTAGATAGCAACAAATTGGTTGAGTTACCTCAAACATTCACCATCCAAACTTTCATTGCACCTAACGTCAAAAAGTATAAAACCAATATTAGATTTAATAAACAATATATTTTTAAACAATGTAACATATGTGAATACATAAGGAAGATGAAAGTAGAATGCTTTTAAAATACACCTTATTCAAGTTTTTAACAAAAAATACAAAAAAATTGTGATCTTTTTATTCAAATATTTATGTATCATTATTAGCATTTTAAGATAAGTTGGTTTTTGCTATGACAGATTGAAGTTCCACAAAAACATGATCTGTCAAATCATACTTGTACATGCACAACCTCTTTATTATATTGTACCAACATAATTTAAGCTTGATGACTTCTTGCCTATTCCAAAGTTCAATGTCATTATGGTAATCAACACCCTATTACCATCCTCCCTATGCATTCTTTAAACCCTTCCAATGAACCTGGTTCCACAAGAACCACCTTGTGTTGTACTTCAACAAACACCTTTTCTTGTAGTACGTTTAGTGGGAGGTATTGAATTGCTCTCAAACAACACCCCACAATCTGATCCAATACCAAAGCTAATTGAAACACCCTTTTTGTGGGGGCCCTCTCATCTCACTTAAAGTAGACCCCATTCCTCACTTTAGTCAAACTATATTTGGATAACACCAAATTTCCATTCTACTGGCTAACCAGACAAGCTTTTAACATATCCTTACCATCAAGGTCTACCATTGAAATTATAGTTTTATCTACATTTTTATCAATGAAATACATATTGGAATATAGAGTTGGAGTGATTTTGTAGAGATAAATTGGCTACTTCATCCACAACTTCCAATGTTGGATAATTTTGGTCCTCTGTCCATGGTTTAACCCACCAAGAAGATTGTGTGGTATTCTCTGGTCACATGTGAAGAGTTGATAAAATGTCTCACGTATCCTTCAATCCTACCTTTAGGGCTTCTATAATTTTATCATATGTAGACATTGAATCATATTCAGATAATATGTAAACATTTTGTATCCTTTCTTGGTGCAATCTATTCCAGATACTTTCTTGCTTCTTATGGGATTTATTAAAATGAATCCATTAGGGATTTGATTCTTCTACAACTCTATTAAGGGTTCCAACGATATGAAGAAATTCAGTGAAATCATAGGCCCTTTATGCTCCAATCATCCCACCAAATTTGCTAAATAAGTTCTCACATATATATGAACTGGTCAATTGCAAAACACATGGCAAGTGAGAGGATTGATCTCAAAACAATTTCTTAACAAAACTACAAAGTGACAAGAAATTTTCACATCTTGATATGCCTCTCTACTAATGAAATTTATGTTGACATTATTATTAGATTCTTTTCATAGTCAATATAAACATAATGTGAAGAAATGATGAACACGTGAAGCATTTTGCACTCTTTTCTAATGAGTCAAAATTTGAGACATAAAAATGTCAACATAGTCAACAAAAATTGTTAGATTTATCTTTGTACCTAGTGTCTTCTCTATCCTTCCACTGGATGTACTTCTCATCTCTTTCAAATACCTCTAAACATGCCTTGAAGCAATGTGTTGTGCTGAATCCCAATTTTGTAAATCTATCCTCTCGATATCTTCACTTTTAAGCTTGTGATCGTCCACTTTAAAAGCATTATTAACCATCCTGACATGATTAAAACTTTCTAGCTCTTCTCCAAAAATCAAATCTTGGTGACTGCTAAATGAAGGATTCACTAGCTTTTTTCCATTTTGGATGTAGTCTTGGTCATGCAATCCTACTACATGGAAATAATTGTACAACCCACTTAGTCTCCACCCTTCCCAAGGAATATTATATCAAATACCTTCTATTAAACAATAGTCCATTAATGTAAGTTGTGATCATCTACTATCCCCATTTGAGGAATGACCAACAATACATCCCAAATTATTATCCACATGTCTCTTCCATAAAATAATATTTTTTTCTCATTATCGACGAACATAATTTTCATTGAACCTGTTGCATGTTGGATGAGAAACCACAACCAAATAAATAAGCTTTTCATGTAAAGGGTTTGCATTAATAACACGTGCAAAGTGGCCAATAACATTATTCTTAAAAGAATATATTGTGATATCATAGGCTGCAACTCCCTCACAAATTATCATAAAAAAATGTGATTGACATTGATGTTCTTCTTTATTACCACAAAAACCCACCAATGTATCATTTTTTTCTACCCACCTAACATACTTTTTTACAACAGTTTCATCTTCAACAAGGTACACTAGAATTGGGCCAGCTATACCATGTTTGGTTTTATAAGAAGCATACACTAAGTTACCTACTATCTTAAAAATGTATTTGTGCTCCCTTGGGACATACGCCAGTGATTTCCTAACTTGCCTCAAAGTTGTAGAAATTGAAGGAACATCCAAATTCAAGCTAATAAAGCTATGTAATCTAGGACCTACCCATAACTTTATCATCTCATAGAGGAGTTTAGTGGTTGTACTATACCTTCTCCTTGCCTTTGGATGCACCAAGTTGTGAAATATATCCTTGACAAAATCCTAAATTGAATCTTTACCTTGTAATTTTCCTTGTTTGTGTGCCTCACACACATCCTTGCAAAACCTAAAGACATCCTTCCTTAATGTTGATTCAAACAACTTCTCCTTTATGGATCTCATTCTAATAGAGAATATAACATCCTTTATCTTTTCCCACCAAAGAGCTCGCATTGTTGATCTTTGGCTGGCATTTGAAACCCTAAAAACTATTCTAATTTTATTTTGATTCAAGTATTCTAGTCTTCTCCCTCTCTATGTATCCCTCCCACATCTTTTATTGACACACCTTGATTCATGATATAAACACATCCTAAAGTCATCACATTCTGGAATCATCTGGAAAAAGATGCATATCAATGATTCAAATGTGATCCATGTCTTAGAAGCCCTCTTGCAATGAATATGCATATATGTTCCATCAATACAATATTTATTACCCTCATAACATAGTGCCATTTAGGTATGATTCTCTATGGCCCATAATTTCCACCCCTTTGATAATCCATTAGGACCTTTATGTCTAATCTCTCCCCATTTCTATTAATATTAGATTACTGGTACCCCCAAAATTGCAACATCAATGGTGATGAATAACCTTTAATAAGATGATAAAACAAATAATCAAGCTCATTAGATTTTCTCTCTTCAGTTGTTCTTTCTCATCATGATGATATTTCACAAAGTGTAACCCAAATCATCGATGCAAATTTTTTTAGACAATTTAATCTAGAAAACAAGGTGAAAACAAAAGAAAAACAAATAATGCACAAATTCCAATATATCATATTCAAAATAAATTTATAATTGTGTAGTTAACACACCTGAAGTGTGCCTGAAGTAGGACCTGCACTTGTAGAACCCCTATGTAATATAGATGGCGATGATGATACCCAAAACGTAGTCAAACTTTGTTGGGACTCATCATTGGTAAGCTTCTTGGGTCTCACATTTGTGCCACTCCTTAAAATAATTATATCTTGTGAAGCCTCATCTGTAGTATTGACACGTTCCTTTGATTTATTGTGTTCATTTAGAGAACTAACAATGTTAACACTTGCTGGCACCAAACAAAACCATTTATCACATCATGTACATTCCACTCTTACCTTTTTATTATCCTCATACCCTGCAAGTGTTTCTTCCACTACCTTGAACAAATTGGGCTCTTGCACGTCTTGTTGAAATCATCTAGAATTTTAATTTCTTGATCAATCTCAAATTGATCTCTAGTTATTGTTGTCTGTTTCTCTATGCTACTTGAATGATTTTCACCATTTTGTTCCATTTAAATGTGATGTTGATGGGACATTGTTTTCATATGATTGTTTATGAAGTTAAACACTACTCATGCTACCATGGATACTTCCCCTATTTCATAATCAGTGCCACAACTTTTACAATGGATCTTTATTTTAGGTTCTCCCTTTTTTGAATATACTTTGAGAGTAGGTTTCTCCTCAACAAATTCTTCCATTAAACCAGTCACTTTCTTATTATAAGAAGAAAATACATTAGGATGAACAACAAACTTAGGTCCATCTCCAACTCTTGGTTGTTTATGCATACCTTCCTCCACACTCTCTCTATTATTTTGAGGGGTTGGTATATTTTCCATTATATTTGAATCCAACATTTAAACATCCATTGTGCCATGTTTCCTCTTAATTCCTATAAATGTTATTGTAGATTTTATATTTTGTTCTTTCCTTATATTTAAAGGATTCCTAAGCCCACTGATAAAACCAAATGGATATTCAATGAGTTAATCATCCACAATTTCATGACAAATGTCAACAAGTGTTCAACCTTTTTGACAGATGATTATCCCAACAATGAAACTTTCTTCACCGATAATAATTACATATTCCACATCCACCATTGGATCCATCTACATTGCAACCCACATGTGCCTATCAGTTGGTTAAGTAATGAATAAAATTTTAAAATTCTAGTTATAATATTGCTATGAAATGATGTATATGTTCATCCCGGTGCATCCATAATCAAATGAATAAATAAAGTAAGTCAAATTTACACATTTAGGTTTTATTTAGGTAATAGAAACTTGGGATTAGATAAAGATGACAAAGAAGTGGTCAATGATAATCCTATGTATGGCCTGAACTAGTGAAGATAATCGGGGAAGACAAAGAAGTAATCCCATGCAAAAAAATTGTGGGCATTGGTTAAAGAAAGATAGAAAGAGGAATATTTGGGGAAGAGAAACAATACTATTCTCTAAAAAATCTAGAAGGCTCCCATATAGTACAATGGGTTCCCCTCCACACATCTATACCATGCTTTGGAAATACAAAGCATAGTTATTTGGACTAGATAGATTCTAATATGACTTGTGTTTGGTTTTGGCCTAAAATCAAATTTATTATATATATATATA
>MU223269.1:669092-680342 GCA_018584345.1 Thuja plicata
ATGTAGTGGAAAGAAGACAAAGAAGTATATTAGGATACCTTGGCTTATATCCTAATATATTACAACAAAGATTAATAGTCTAACCTTGGTTTATAAATACACCAAGGAAAGATTAAAAATTCTAACAGTTACCTTACTATAGCCAAATTGATGTACTAGATAACCAGCTTGTAAGGGATCTATCCCCTTTGGTAGTTATCTATCTATGAATAATTTTCCTTTTTACCCAAATGCTCATGATTAGTGGAAAAATAATCCTTCTAAACCCCTTTGAATGCATTGAAAATAATAAGAATAGTCTCTGATCTCTTTTAAGAGTCATATTTCTTTGAAGTTTTAAGTGATTTTGTTTACCACATATTCTCATGATGTGCATCTAATTGCAGGAAATTTTATCATGGGAATACGAGATAACATCTTATGTAGCACAATGGGTGATCCCTCTTTCCCTCGTGATTCAATATTATATGGCGATGATGCTCATGGGAACACGAGATGAAAATCAAAGAATTAGATGTTATCACCTTGCATCCCCTCGCGATGGGTGATTAGAGGATAAAAAGATTTGAGGGAATGCAGGGTATGTGTTAAGTAAATGATGGAAGTATCATGCGTTCCCTCGTGATTGAAAATAATGTTAAGGCTAAGGTCGAGGGCATGTAGGATAGAAGAAACACAGTGTAAAATGCCTCTTGCATCCCTTTGTGTGATGAAGTCTTTCAAGAGATGGAGACATGAGAATCCAAGATGTAGATGGGTAAAAGTACAAACCTGTGTCACTTTTATAAAGCAAAATGACCACAACATGCAAACTATTCAACTTTAACAACATAAAAAGTAGCATTTGTATCTGGAATTTGAGGATGATGTAAACAGATGAAATGTGCAAAACTGGATGAAGTTTATGCCTATAATTTTTTAATTTTTTTTGAACAAGAGTTGAGATAGTTTTTTAATTTTTGGAGTCCATTTTTCAATTGCTGAAAACTGCTGAAAATATGGGGTCTAGTTCCCACCAAACAAGTATATGAAAATAATCTAATTTTCCTCTTATTTCAAAATATGTTATAGATAAAATGTATAGCTAGTGCAGAAAAGAAGAAAGATTGGTTTTCAATGTATATTTTCTCTGTTATAACTACTCAAAGTTGAACTTATCTGAAATCTACAGTTTTCATCTCCCACCAAATTTCCCCTTTCAAATATACACCATTCATAAAAAAATTTACATATTGTTGAAGATGACTCTCTCCTCTAGTGTTAAATATAAATTTTAATTTTTTTTGATATGATTTACTATTTTTTTATTTATTTGAAGCAACATCTTCTCGAATGTTAAAATACCTACTTGTTGTATTTTGAAATTATAATATAATAGATCTAATCAAAATACTATAAACTTTATATGACAATAATCTTGACTATGAGCTCTACAAAAGAGTATTTTTTATATATTTTTAAAATATCATTAAAAAGAGTAGGGGTTATTGAAACATCGATTTTCTGAAATAATTTCATTTCTTTGGTAATTGGTATAAAACATGCATTTAATAGACATTTTCAATTGGAAAAGTTCAACCACTTATCTAGCTTAGCTAGAATGAATCTAGCTAGACCATATGTTTGACAAAAAATAAATTTTATTTAGAAATACTCAAATTTAGCTGTGCTGATAAATGGTCCTGAAACATGATACAACTTTGTGCTTTTACCTAGATAGGTGTAAGGACAATGTCACCCCGCATTCCCTCGCGGTGAGAGACTACAACATGAATGATACGAGGAATTGAGAGGTAAGAAAGAATGAAGTATGAAATACTTCCCGCATTCCATCGTGATGTCAAGCAAATGGATGAAGAGTCTTGAGGGATTGTGGAATATGAAGATGCTATGAAGAGGAGATATCTCGCATTCCCTTGAGTCAATTGGTGATTTCAAGAAATAGATTGATGATATTTTTTGTTACTGGGTTGCAGTTCAAAGGAAAGAAGGTGATTATTTTATAGTTACAACTATAGACTGGACAAGTGGAGGAAATTTTCTTCTGATATTGTTGGATGTTCAATAAATTAGATTTTTTGCAAAGACAGGGAAAATCAGTCAATTCAAGAACATAATAAGGATCAGATTAGTTGAAGGGGACGATAGTTTTAGTTTGGGAAGAGGGGAATGACTGTGAAAATGGGAAATCAAAACCTAGTGGTGAAAAAATCATATACAAAAGATAATATCAAAATGAGTTTGCTTCAGATAGATATGTACATACATGTACATATATAGCTTGAATAATATGAAGGGATGGGGTTTTGAACTTTAATCTAAAAATAACTATTACAATAATCTAAGAACTAAAAATTGGAAGTGGAAAAGGAACAAAAATAATGTTGTGCACCTGTGATTAAAATCAATGCAGGTTTCCTTGACAATGGCTTGAAGTTGTCAGTTTCCTTCCACTTTGCTGCTCACTCATAGTTTTCAAATTTTGGAATATCAAAATGGTCGTTTCCGAGGGAACTTGATTTCAAAATTTAGAATCTCACAATATAATGGGTTTACCTGATGATTTTACATGCTTATGGGAATTTTCAAATAAAAAATACCTCTTTATATTCGTATTCCTCCGTCAAATTTATAAATCCCCCATGTCCCTATCACATTTACAATATACTGCATCAGATTTTTGGGATATTAAAACCCCCAATATGAATGTGTGTGGTAGTGTATTGCCTACCAAGTTAAGCCCCCATGGGTAGGTAGAGGTAGGGATGGAGACAAATGTGTGTGTGTGTGTGTCTATATATACACACACACACACACACACAAAGAGAGAGAGAGAGAGAGAGAGAGAGAGAGAGAGAGATGATAAAATCATGGCGATTATTAAAAGTTGACTAAGTCTAAGAAATTATAAGATCTAGAACTACGGGAGAGGGGAGGGAGTGAGATGTAGAGAGGTACAAATGGAGGAGAAGGGGATTTATAGGGAAATGGATAGGTCTATAACTTGGGGGAGATAAAGAGTGTGAGATAGAAAGATAACAAGAGAATAATGATAGGAGCTTACCGATTATTAAAATTTCAACAGGTTTGAAAAATCATAAGATCTCCTAAAATTTAGAATATGCATTATGACTCCTAAATAATTGAAACCATTCTCAAACATCTTCCCAATATATATGTATAAAATATAACTTAAAGTATAAGAAAGGAAAAATACAAAGAGAAAATTTAAGTTATATTTAAATGTTATATTTTTTTATATATCTTGATGAAAAAATACAAATCGGAGGAAAAATTAATTACCATTCAAAACACGTACATGCTTAATAGAACAAAAAACCAACTAGGAATAATTTTTTTCTTGGCCTTATACTAAAAAAAACACATGCATGTTTTTCCTGTTTAGCATAACATGTACGTGCTATGCCTATTTAGCAAAATAAGTACATGTTTTTTCTTATAAAAATACTTATAATTTTTTAATTTAAATAACATGTACGTGTTTTAAATTCAAATAACACATACACATTTAGACTTGTACTTTGGCTTGGATGACAATATTTAGGCTTGGGAGCTTCATTTCCCTCCTTTTTGTGTGTTTCTTTCTTCCAATCTAGTTTGTCAACTTCCTTGTCATCAAGCTTACACATTATCAAGTGGGTGTTTGTAATTTTTTTTATAAGTAATAATTTTATTCATATTTGGAATAGAGTTTACAAAAAAGCTACTATATTGGCAAATTTCCAACCCTTGATCTCTGAAATCTACTTACATAACTGAGAAAAATAGTTACAAAATGGTATTTTAACCTTGCCAACCATCCCTTTTATACAAAAATGGGCAACATGCATCGACTAAAGTTGCAAACAATAAAACTATATAAGATAAGATAAGGTAAGATAGGCTGGGAATACTACTTCCAGCGCTTCATCATTTCATGTCGATTCCCTGTGTAAATTAGGGTACCTCCTACCATGTTCACCTTCCCCTTCTTCCTTGCCAAAACTGGTTTGGTCGGGCCAACATCACCTCCCTCTGCCTTAAGCTTGGATTCTGACTTCCTCGGAGTGTGCTTCATATTTCTCCTTCGCTCCTCCTCCAATAGCTTCATTGCCTCCTCTTGACTGACCAAAAACAATAAAAACTACTCCCATCCTTGCCTTGCATTTTCAATCATCTTCTCTTTCGGCATTGATGACTCCCAGACTAGGAATAGATGATAATATTTGTTTGCCCCATCCACCAAATACCAGGAATCATCACCAGTTGTTAGGCCCACACCCGACTCATCCCTACTCAACCATGGGATAAAACCTCTACACCATTTTGGTTTAACACAAAGTCTCACGACTCATTATCTCCTTTTTACTTGCCCCAAGATGAAATGCCCACGCACAGAACATGGAGGAAATATCTAGGTTATTTCGTGGCCAAAAAGTATGCATCATATACTCGTGCCCAAATACCTTCCTCACGGAGGCAAAAAACCTCTCATCATCAATTTTAAACACAGTACCCAGTCGATGATCAAATATTTCCCCTTTAAAACCTGACAACTGATTAGGGGAATTTAGCCAAAAATTGGCTTCCATTACATACCTCTCTATCACTATTACCAGACTTAACTCCACTGTCATTTTCCAACTGTTCTGCAGAGAATAAATATGATTTGGCCCCTTCTAGATGGGTGTTTGTAAAATTACCACCATAATTTCACATCTTTTGACCTTTCTAGCCATGTATTTTTTAAGATTTGAACAACATTAACCTATTTTTTTTTAATTTCTTTTACCAATGTTTCCATAGTTCTCAAAGACATATGTGTACCATTTCCAAACAATTTTTGACCTACTTATCCAAATTTAAAATAAATTATATATTATTGTTCTACAATTCATTCTTTACTCTTTAATTTTTTTAAACTATTTTGGTGCAAGTTATGTGACCCACATGAATAGGATTCTAATTTTTAGGATGTGTCCAATTTGGAAAATTGTACAAAAAAAATACTTAACAAAAAATTATAAAATGATACAAAACTTCTAGTATTCACTCTTATCTTTCTACCAAAGGGTTTTTCAAACTACTAAATGTAACTATAACATTTTGGCCAACACACCGAACATTGTGCTATATTTTGCTGAAAAAAGAGGAACACTTTTGTGTGTGGGAAGGATTTGACCCTCTTAATCTTTTCCATTTCCGGAGAACTTTAGGAGTTTAAAAATTAGTTTGAGAGTTCTATGTACTTCTTATTTTTTTGGTATCTTCAAATTTTGAGTGTATGAGTCTCAAATTGCTCCTCTAAGTTTAGGTTTAGTTGGTTTAAAAAAAAAATCCCATTTTGACCTCCTTTTGTTCACCATCTTGGTGCACATATCCCATGTAATGAATTTGTTAAATTTTGAGTTTATGCCACCTCAAGAGGGTAAGTATTTTCTGGGTGGTTGCCCTATTTACCTGAGACATTCCACATTCTATTTGGTTGTATTGACTAGATAATAGATGAGTTGTTGTTATATTTCAACCTTTTGCTAGTTGTTTCATGTTTTTCCTTGTTCTAAGTGTAGGAACTGATAAAAATAGTACCGAATCCCAAGAGCAGTTGCATGCAAGAAGACCTGTTACAAGAACAAAGCAAGGAAGAAAAAGACAAGAAACCCTTCTGTGCTAAATAATGGCAGAGCAAAAAGCTGTATTCAAAAGGTTGTGTACAATAATGATACAAAGGCGGCATATAAGGTAAGAAACCCTAAAGCCGAAAAAAGCTAGGTTTGTGCATTAATAATTAATAAACATATTAATTATTATGCACCTACAAATGACAAGCTTAAGTGAATAGAATAATAGTGAACTTTAATAATTAAACCAAAGTGATTTAATTATAAAGACAAATGTACTATTACTCTAACACCCCCCCTTAAGCGAAGCTCAGGAGGTAACTAACCTAGCACAATTATGAAAGAAAAAGAAATGGGTCTCGGCAACAAGGCCTGATCAGGTACCCAATACAAGGAAATCTCTGTAAACCAGAGACAAAGGAGAAAACCTAGTGGGAAAAACCCCTCTCCAAAAAGAGATATAAAAGCAAGCAAAAGACAAAGAATGATTTCAAGAGACTCTCTCAAAGCCATGAGTACAATGCATGCTTCCAACCCCCCCGTGAGAGAGGGTCAAGGCTCCAAAGCCCCCCCAGAATGAAAGAACCCCTGGGTCAATGAAAAAACCACTATGACTCCAATGCAAAAGAGTGAAATATAGTGAGTACTGAAGAGGTAATCTTGAAAGAAGAGGTGGCACTGGAAGGCCGAGATGATGCTCAAAGGAGTAGACACAAGGATCCTGAAATGGAATCCCCAATGCAAGTGGTATGACAGGTGTGCTGACACTATCATGAGAGAGGAGATGAGTTTCCTCTATAGAATCCTCAAAAACTGCACCTGGTGGCTCGATGAATGGAGCTGGAGGGTCTGGCAGTGCTGAAGAAGAGTCCTGCTGAAGAGAAAGAACCTCAACAAGATGTGGTGTGGCAGTCACAGTAGTGGTCTTAGGAACAATACAGAGGTTCAAGTGACCTAACTGCACCACATGATGCTCTCGCGGAAGAGGAGAGTTGTGCTCCGATGATGGAGATGGTGGACCAAAGTGAGAAAAGGTGTAGGGACGGGTGGAATCATCAACTATCCCTGTAGCAACAATGCCACCTGTCACACTATCCCAAATGAAGACTGAATCTGGCGTGAACTCAACTGTCTTCCCTAATCCACTGTGTGTAATCTGGTAAATCAAGAGAAGGTTTGTAGATAGAGATGGAACATACAATACATCATTGAATGTGCCATCCTGAATGCATACAAATCCTTTCCCGCAGACTGGCATAACAGTGTTATTCCCCATGAGAATGTGGGGAATAGAAGAAGCCTCAATAGAAGAGAAGATCTCCGAAGAAGATGCCATATGGTGAGAAGCACTGGAATCCAGTATCTAAGGGACCTGGGAAGGGGATTCAACAGAAGCTCGTAATGCATGACCCTATCCAAAATCTTGTTCAGATGTCAAAGATGAGGCAGAAGACTGAAACACAGGCCCCTGTGAGGTGGAAGAGGATGGAGAGGAAATAGTGCTCTTCTGAAGGAGAGATTGCAAAGCTGCAATCTATTTCTCATAGCCATCAAATCTCTTCTGAAAACAATGTGACTCATCATGAGGCCCCTTCTGACAATAGGAACATGTAGGGTTCTTAGTCTTCTGTTTCTCCTTCTTAGAAGATGGTGGGCCAGTAGAGTGCTGAGAAGAGGAATCAGATATCTACTTTGGCTTCGGCTTCTGTGTATCATGAGATGACTTGGCAAGCAATGCCTGTGACTGTGAACCTGTAAGAGAATCCATCTGACTGAGCTTGGACTGCTCACGAGTTAACCTGTCACAGAAGGTCTCAAAAGAGGGCATAATATGACGTGCACCCAGTGCATCCATAGTGGAGTAGAAGGTAGAAGTGAAAATCTAATAAGGGCCACGAAGCTTTGAGAGTATCAGAAAGATACACTCGTCATCTGACTTCGTCTTTTCAGCAACCTGTAAAATAGTTTGAAGAGACTTGAACTTCATCAGGAAGTCCTCAATGCTGGTGAATGATTCAGATACCAAGGAGGTGAACTCTACATCTATCTGGAGAACCCTGAACTGATTCATTGTGCCAAACAAGGTGGAAAACTTGTCCCACATATCCCTGGGTGTGGTCAGACCATCCAGGTGGAACAACAACCCATCTGAAATGTTCATGGCAATGAGGCCCATTGCCTCATCCATCCTATTTCTATGCATAAGAGCCTCATAAGGCCTCTGTAGAACTAGTTGAACTACATCCAGGCAGGACCATAAACCTCGTGACATGAGGATTCGGGTCATTTGTGGCTTCCATGTGTGGTAGTTATGTGGAGTCAGAATGATAATGGATGTGTCCGACATTGAGAGAATAAGATGAAATAAGAAGGGTCTCTCTGAATTGAAAATGCAGAAAGAAATATGCCCCCCCACAAACTATCAAGCTAACTCCCATACACCACAAAATGAAGCAAAAAACACAAAGAACAAGTGAAAAACCTGAGGTCCAAATGTAGAGGAGGAAAACAAAGCCTCAACTTTGATGCCAAAAATAGGTGCTCAAACAGCCAAGTGCAAAGATGAAACCTCCATTGTTGAAACCAGCTCGGAAAGAGCTTTCCAACGATATATGACACTTGCAATTTGGAGTCCGTATGCTCAAGTTACGAGCAAAAAACTGATAGGTACCCTGAAAAGAGAGCTTGCTGAAAAACACAGTCACTGGAAAAAATTTGACGTCCAAATGACCGTCACAACTTCTGAGCAAAAATTTGACGGCCGTCAGGGGTTCGCCGAAAAATTTGAAATGTTTGTCGGAAAATATTTTCTGGTTGCTGACGTCAGCACCGTATCGGTTGACGTAGGTGGGTGGTGGCAGACCGGTAGCCGGTGGCAAAGGGAAGCCGGCGGCTCCCGAGTGGCTCCCGGGCGCAGCACCACTAGGGGCGGCTGTGGTGGCTGGTGGGCAGCGCGCCGTCGGGGAGGTCGGGCGCGGGCTAGGCCGGGCCAGGTCGCAGTGGCGTCGGGGTCGCAGTGAGCCCCGGTTGCGCCGCGGATGCACCAAAAAACATGCAAAAAACACATTTTTTTGATTTTTTTTTTCATTTTTCGAGCCGTACGGCCCTAATAGGCCAAGAAATTTCTCCCAGACGCTCCGGTGTCCAAATCAGACATATTTTATATGAAAATGGGGGTTTTTGGGCCTTCTAGACGCAACCGTGAGGTTGGTTTTGGTCCAAAGTGCTCCAAAAAATAGAGACCCCCCAGATCCAATAAAAAATACCAAAAAAAATCTGAAAGCTTCAAACCCTTGAACCGCGAAGAGCTTGCTTCAACAGAACTCGAACAAGCCGCAGCAGCAAGGCTCTGGTACCATGTAGGAACTGATAAAAATAGTACCGAATCCCAAGAGCAGCTGCATGCAAGAAGACCTGTTACAAGAACGAAGCAAGGAAGCAAAAGACAAGAAACCCTTCTGTGCTAAAAAATGGCAGAGCAAAAAGTTGTATTCAAAAGGTTTCGTACAATAATGATACAAAGGCGACATATAAGGTAAGAAACCCTAAAGCCAGAAAAAGCTAGGTTTGTGCATTAATAATTAATAAACATATTAATTATTATGCACCTACAAATGACAACCTTAAGTGAATAGAATAATAGTGAACTTTAATAATTAAACCGAAGTGATTTAATTATAAAGACAAATGTACTATTACTCTAACACTAAGAGTTCTTCTACTATAATTTTCACATTATTTATATTTATTCACTTTGCATATATGGAGCTCATTTTAATAGATAAATTATTAAAACTTAAACTAATATAAAAAATATTTATTTTGATACAAAGACATAAGAAATCATACTAGACACGGTGGTAGTTCCCTACTTTAAATAGATTCAATATTTGTTGTAATATTGATTCTAACTCTAAATCCTTATGTTTATAAATGATAATTAAGTATCCTAGGTAAATTTATGACACACATATATTTATTTTCTACACAACAATAATTTTTTTAATTGTGAGGGTTTTCTTCTTTCTCTTGCTACATCTAGCTATTTTAAAGCATCTTAATTTTTGTATGGCCTTTTTATTGTGAAGAAATATAGTCGATTATTGATTGGGCATGCTTGTGTGTACCTTGTCAACTAGGGGTGCAATTATGGTGACTAGTATTGGTTTGTAGTAGAGGGATGACTCAATCTTTATTGAGGATGTTGGATTTTCTTGTCAACCATGGAAGAGGCTCCTATAGACCCCATGATTTCAAGGTAATAAATTTGTAACCCTAATGCCTCTATTAGGTTTATTGTATCCCCTACCCTTTTTTTATCTTTGTTAGAGAAGAAGCCTATTTCTCTTATGTTGTTGGTCATGCCATGTTTTCTGGGATTGGACACTAGAAAGAGTTATGTGATGTGATTGGTCCCCGATTGATAGAATTTGATTGATAAAGTCTCTACTAGATTGACTCCTTAGTAACATTTTTTTTTGTAGAAGATATAATATTTGTTGTTTCCACAACTTGAGCTTACAAAAAATGGAGGTTTTGTGGCTAAAGTTCATCATCTCAACCTTTTCTTAAGGTTTCTCCTTTGTTTCGTTCTCTATTGTAGAGGATTACACTTGTATTATTTTGGGTGGGCCATGGTTCCTCAATCATACTATGTAATGTCTTAAACAATGGTTTATTGGACTTTGACTTGAGGAAATTTTTTATCAAGTCTAGGTCATGGTGTGGGTTAGACTTCTAAGAATGTCTTTGAACAATTGGGATGACAAAGTGCTTGCGAATATTGCTAGCTAAATAGGATAGCTTGTTTCCATTGATTCAACGATATCAAGGCAAATCCTTTTGTATGCTAGACTTTGCATGTAAACATGCACAATATCAAGAAATTCCCTTCTTCACTAATTTTTTTCTGCAAATTTAGAACATAGGTGCAATAATTTTCCTATGAAGAATCCTTGATGGTGTGCACATAATTCAACAAATTGAGGTAGATTGCAAGAGAATGCATGCATAATCAAAGGATACAAGATATTAGGAGGGAGAAGGTTTAGGTGGTACTTTCTCATCCTTAGCTAAATGTTGAGATGATTGAGAAGAGTGGTGTTATGGAGGTATTTCCTTCTTCAGTTTTAGTGCCTCCATATGTGTTTGTCATCTATCTTTAGGATCAAGCATTCTTCCAAATTTTGGGGAAGGAAACAAGGAATCATTATATAAGAAGGTTGTTGAGTGCTTAGGTTGTTTATGCCTCCTGCCCCTTGCCCCTTGCCCCTTTTTTATTTTTATTTGACTTCTTTCACCAAGAAGGATATATGCAAAAACAAGTTTATGGGAAGGGATGGTGTTCATGTACTAATCTTGCCAAAGCATTTCGAATTCATGCCACCTTGAGAGGGTAAGTCTATAATAGGCCATCACCCTATTTGCCTAATACATTTTGCATGCTATTTGGTGGTATTGACTCTATTACATGATTTTCTATTGTATTTCAGTCTATGCTAATTATTGTGATATTGCTATCAGGATTCAACTGTGTAGTTTTTTGAGTCAAACTCATTGACCCACGATTCATGAGTAGTGGTTCACACGAACCCATCTCTCATGAGAATGAATGGAACACTTAGCACTC
>MU223269.1:680519-703700 GCA_018584345.1 Thuja plicata
ATGGGTTCGTGTGAACCACTACTCATGAATCGTGGGTCAATGAGTTTGACTCAAAAAACTACACAGTTGAATCCTGATAGCAATATCACAATTTGACTTGCTGTGGAAAATATCTCCTACTTATCTATGCTAATTATTTCATGTTATTTATTGATGTAAGAATTCTTCTATTATATTTTTCACGCTCTTTAATCTTTTGATTTATAACTCCAACCAAAAACATTTATGTCAATGGGCCATTGGTATATTGGTGAAATTGAATGGTTCAAAATGAGCCTACCAAGCATCAAATCTTGTTGAGTGCCAATAGGCCCTTGGTATATTGGTGAAATTGAATGGTTCAAAATGAGCCTACCAAACATCAAATCTTGTTGGCTCCGATATCATAAGAGATGAGGCTGAGATTGTACCCTAAACAAATTTATTATTCTATTTTTTTCGACCTCCTGTGATACGTTATAAAATTACTCAAAAAAACAAAATGGGGTGCGAGGGAAAATGAAAGGTGGAGAAGTGGGAGGTTGCAAGCAACGCACAAAGGTGGGCTATCACGTCACCTCAGCGGATGATCACTCATATAATCTCACCTGTTTACCCTTTCCTGTTGGCCTCTCCTTTCCCCTCCTTTTCTGTTCATCCAAATTCCTTATTCCTATTCCTCGACCTCACGCAATTTAATGAAACCCTCCTAAACAAAAATTCACCATTTTTACATCGTTCCAGCAAGCTCTTCAAACTCTGCTGCTTCTGGAGTCTCGAATAAGAATCTGCCTTCTGCATCACAAGTTGGACATTCCTGCTCGCTATGCTTTTCAAGGTTACAACTGGTAAATATATTCTGATGGTCCCAGTGTTTTCGCAACGCCTTTAAATTTTTACTTAGCGATTTTCACACTTTCATTTACTATCTTTGTAGTCAATTGATCTTTTCTACGCTCCCTACAGTTGATTTATTCCATCTTCTAGAGATTACAGAAAAAAGCGGTATGAGCGTTTCAGCGTTGAATTTTGTGTTTCATTTGCGCTGTGAAATTAAAATAATAGCAGGTCTATTCCTACAGTTTAGGTATTTGTTTCATAAAGCAGCTTTACGGATGCTGAGAAAGTCTTCCAAGAATAAAGAGTAGGCCCCCAAACTGAATTTTCAGGCCAGTAAACGGCATTTCGGACAACGATTTTCCACAACGCTTTCATAGTCTTACACAGTGATTTTCACCGTTTCTTTCTCTGTATTTGTAATTAATTGATCTTTTCTACACTCCCTACAGCTGATTTATTCCATCTTTAGCGTTGAATTCCGTGTTTCAGTTGCCCCCTGAAATTAAAATAATAGCAGGTCTATTCGTATGGTCTAGGTGTTTGAGTTCGAATTTCGTGTTTTGCTTGCGAAGGGAAATCAAAATAATAGCAGGTCTGTTCCTACTGTCCAGTATTTGTTTCATAAAGCAGCTGAAAAAGACCTATTTAAGGTTTTTGAGATTTAACGCTGTGGACACGGAGAAATTTTTTCCAAGAATAAAGATTAGGTTCCCAAATTGAATTTTCAGGCCAGAAAACGGCGTTTCGGGCAACGATTTTCGGCTTATTTGTCTGTTGACTATTAGGCCCTAAGCAATTTGAGCGGGAGGATCAAATCTCTCAGATGCTTGATGAAGTTTCCTGCATCATTTCCATTTCACTCTGTGTAGGTCAATTTTCGATGTTGCAGGGCATGGTGACTTAACCATAGATTCCAGGGGTTTTTAAGATTGCAAGCTTTTCTATTTTTTATTATTTTTTAACAAGACATATTTTTCTTAGTGTATTGTAATTTAGCACATATTTTGTGACTTATTACAGAGCTATTTTTGATTAAATTTCAGGTGTAATGGCTGAAGCTATTATTCTGTTAAACAATTTGATGTGAAATAGGGTTGCGATGAAGCTCCAGCAGAAGAGGTTAGAGGAACAGACAAGCTGGAAGGTGGCGAGCAGAAAAAATAAAAATATGGAGCAAAATTGCGGGAAATGGAACTCTGCTTCATACAAACTTCAATATAAGCAGGGCCAAGGTTATTTCAGAACTGAAAACAAGAAACAGAGTAATTTATTCGAAAACAGTAAAACCATTTTGTTAGAAGGAAGCCCTGTTTGTGCCCCTCGCAATACATCGTCTGACATAAAAATATCCAAATTGTGTGGTAGAATCCCAAATTGCTCTGCTTCTGCGGGCTTTACTGCGCAAGATAACGAGCAGTGCGGCGTAGATGGCTATGGTTCCGTGAAGGGATTCTCGAGAGTTTGCCATAAAAGTCAACAAAATACCGGTGATTTTGAAACCAGGCTTGATAGATGTGTAGAAATCCGGGACGAAAAGTCTTGGCCAAGATTGGATCAGGATTTGAGCTGCTTTGAGATGATTTACCCGTCCAAGAATGAAATCCGCTCTCGGATCCTTGAGACCCGTATCAATGAGCAGGATGACCAGATTGCTTATCTGGAAGAAGAGGGAACGAGTCTAAGAGAAAGATTGAACAATATGGAACAGGGGATTGGTAGTCTTAAGCTCCGTATGCGAACATTAGAAGGTGCCAATGCTTTCAGATCTACCGAAATTCTCTCTACCAAGGCCTCATTTGCCTGATTTATTTATGCAATTAAATGACATGCCACCCAATTATACATCGAAACTCACACTTGGGGATTCTTCAACCTGAACCCTAGGATATAAATCTCAAATGTATTTCTGATTCTCCATTCTGTACCATTAATTTCCTTTCTTTGATAAGACTGATTCCATTCTGGAGTCTGGGCCATTTACATTCTTCGCTACTATTGTGTTTCCATGGGAAAATCATTTTTCATACAAACACAGAACAAGTTGAAATCAGTTTCCCTTTTTGTTCATTTTCTTTGAAACTGGCCTTGCTGTTCTTATCTTTTTTTTTTTTGCTCTTTCTATTCTTATGTGTAAATCACGGGCGCAACGGCGGCCAAGCTTCTGTCTATACCATTTCGTTACAGTAGAAATATCCTTTGTTTTAAGCCGATCTTAAGTTTTTAACTTAACTGCTCGCTCCTTGGATTTAAGTCCTTTTGGCAGAGCTTTTTAAATGTTTTGGATCACAATTAATCATTAGATTTTTCTTCTTCTTCTGATGGGTTATGCTAACAGATGTATGGACACAAAAATTCTTATACAGTTTCCTATAAAAACATTAAAATCTATAAAAGTATCAATATATATATAAGTATATATTTTTTATATTTTGTATATTTTTTAAAAATAAGAAGATTAATTTCTAGATTTGTGTATTGAATCAAGTTTTGAACTACATTTCGTAATCAGGATACTAAAGAGCTAAGAGATATAAAATAGTAAATCAAATTATAGATTGTGGAAATTTGGTATTATTGAAAATAAATAAGAATAAGATAGTTTAGATCATTGATTTAAGAAAATGTTTTTACAGAAAAATCTTTTATATTCTCTTAGAATCTTTTGTACTCTCTTGAACTATATGTACTAGACTTTTCATTTACTGTATGAAAATTAGATATCAAACTTATAATCTGAATTATGAGTTAATAGACAAAACTGACTGAGCTGAGCTTAGAATCTTATTTCCAATATTTCTAATATACTTGTTGTAAAAGAATCTAAAATTTGTTTTATAAGCAGGAGTAGATGCCCACAAGTTTGTGGACTGCGTTATTTTCCTTGTTTATTTAAAAATGTTGCGCCATATCATATTCACTATGTATTGTCTTTATACAAATAAGATACCATTTATTTTTCATTGTGTGTGGAGTGTTCTGTTTTACACGTATAAAAAGCTTTAAAATATAATATATTCTTGTAAAGAGACGTGACATGCAATAAAACTTGTTCTCCTTATAATTTATGAACTTATCAAACATTATTCTAATTATTGAAGCATGCATCCCTCATAAATTTTTGTTTTCAGACTGAATGAATATTCATGTGAACAGTTTCTATATATGATTTGTTATTGTATGGACTGACAATACAATAACTCCAATGAATTTGTATTGGAACTATTGATGTTTTGATTTTAGGAGCACAACACATATTAAAGGTTATGGAGTTTTGTAAAATATTTTTAATTTATTTTATTTTTATATTATATTTTAAAGATTTTTAAGAATGAAATTGGATCATATAAGTTTGAATTTTATTTATGTTTTAATATATAAATTGTCATTTGTTTTTAGATATATGTATAAATTTTATTTTTTAAATAATTAATTAAGAATTATGAATTGAGGAATAGAATTTGTAATACTTAAATCTGTTCATATCTAGCCAAATCTGATTTTAGCCTTTCTTAACTATAAGTTAAATAAATATTTATTATTTATTTAATCTCTCTTCCTCTATTCTCTCTTATCTTTAATTAATTAGATATTTATATTTTATTTAATTATTTTTTATCATTTGTTTCTAATAATTAAATTGATTTATTTATTTGATTTCATAATTCACTGTTATCCTTTTATCCTTGTCCATTCAATTCTAGATATTTAACATTTTTACACAAATCATATCTAAAATGGCTATTATGTGATAATTGTCTTTTTTTTCACATGTCTAACTAAGCCTTATCCACATTCATTGAATCCAAAGACTTCTCAAAAGTCAAATTAACTTTTTATCCCATCCATCAATTTCAAACTAAACCTCTCAATCTTAGTCATTTACATAAATGCATTGCCTTATTCCATCTCTAAACCTAACTCTCATCCCATATGTGACAAGATTACAACTTCGATACAAAGTCATAATCCTCATTCAATATTAGTCATCTTTAACCAATATATTCTAGCCATTAGTTTCTCCTCTTTGAAATTGAATAAATTAGAGGACTCTCTTCCCATTTAGATACCTTTTTCATTATAATGTTATGCTATTCAATTTTCTATCTAAATTTTCTTCATTAAATATAAATTTCTATTATGGTATCTTCATCACATCTTATTCTATGATCTCTCATCATATCATCATCCTATTGATTTCACAACCAATCATATTTCTACATGAAAGAAACAAATCAAGTGGAACTAAGATGCATTCTACTTTAGCTCAATATAAGGAGAAAGAAGGATTTTAGGTCAAAGTATTGTGTGTACTAGATTTATCTTCTACCTTCATTTTTTTTGTTCTTTGGGACACCCTAAATTTGCTAGTCCAAATTTATGGACTAATTCATAATAGGTGTATTCCTTTTCTTGTAGACACCTAGCTTTGTGCATGTCCAACCAATTTTAATTAAATCCTATCCTAAGCTATTAGTTAAATAAATATTCATTATTTATTTAATTAATGTACATTCTTTACCCTATCTTATCTTAATATATATTTATTATTTATATTATTTTACCCTTAACTTGATCCCATTAATTGAATAAATATTATTGTTTATTTAATTATTTTCATACATAAATAGAATTAAAATTAAATCTCAACATCATTAATTTTTTTTTTTATGAAAAATAGTTCTCAACTTGTTGAATCTGTAAGGAAATTTAGGTGCGGAAACAACTTCCTACACTAATCTCTAAATGAAAGAATTGTGCAAATTCTTTTAAATCCTTACAATTTCACATTCGTTAACTACTTTAACAATGATATTGCAGCCATATACCATGCATACAGTCTATAGAGAATGACACAATGATTTACCCTGAGGAAAACCTTTCGGTAAAAAACCCCAGCACTCCAAAACATGCACAATGTATTATCTTCAACACAACGATTACAACACACTTGCAATGCAAGTTATTTCAGGAGACAATCAACACTCAAAGACAAATCCAGTAGCCCCAGATCATACCAACAATACACTCTTTTTCTATCATAGTCTGCAACCCTAAAATTTTTTTTATATCATGCGCTTTCCTTTTTAGGGAAACTTCCAAAGATAGCCATATTAGGGTTTTACCATTCTCCGAGAAAATAGGAACCCAAATTAATTTTTTTGGTGCGATGCCCTGAACCCCACGATTGTGGAAGAGTGTATAGTACTCAACTTTATCAGTTGCCACGTGTCATTGCATGTCTTCACCCGTCATTGAATCTTCTAGAAATAGCTCTTGCGTGTCATAGGAATCCATCATAACCATTTTAGCCATGATCTCCTTACACACAATTCAAGATGCCGACATATCAAGTGGAGTGACATATCAACATGCCAACTAGACATGTACACTCACACTTAATTACATTATTTGCAAGAAATACATTTTACAAAACAAATAATAAGAATAGGAATTATCCAAGGTTGAGACACCTTATTCCTAACAGAATCTAGTTGTCTAATGTTATGACATTGATTTTCATCCTGAATAATCAAGTTTAAAGACTAATTTTTACTCTAAATGGATTACAATGATGCATTATAGTTAGTTAGCTAAAATGCATCAATTTTAGTCCAAGCTGAGTGATGAGGTCACAAAACTATCTAAAAAGTTTTAATGTTTTATTTTTAAGGCCATATTGAATATTTGCACTTCTCTTAGAATCAATATAGTACACATTCATCAACAACTATCTTAGAATCAATATAGTACACATTCATCAACAACTATAATTTATTCTTGGATTTCATTAGGTTGCTTAGATATTGAACCAAGGATGTGATCCATTTTTTATGAGGAAATTTAAATGGGCATGTATTTTTTTGGAGAATATATTTTTAATCAATAATTTGAACCTCAAGAGGATTGAAGTAAAAACTTATATATTACTTGTAATAACCTATAGAATTTTTTGAATATACATGCATGAGAATTTCCAGACAAGCTTGTGTATGCACATTCAAGAAGAAAAAAGGACTTTGAAATGCAATTATATTTCATGGAAGAAGATTATAATATTAAAATATATGTAATGCATGATAATATGAACTTATCTATTTGCAACTTCTACAAGAAAACTATTAATACATAGATGTTTTTAGTTAGGATACTAACACTATGTTGGTAGATGTAAAAAATGTAAGAAATGTTTTATATGAGAACATGAGTGTGATGAGTGTTAAAATTATATGATTCCAAGTTTCAATTATATATGTATGTAAAACCATGTGTAGATGTCCCTAGGTGTTAGATTCAAGTGTAGGTATGTGCGCCCACATGTAAGAATATGTAGGAAAGAAATGTTGTACAAGCATAAGTAGAAGTTACACGTTGAAGAGCTATGTAAAAATTTACAATAGGAAATATGCATTGAGTAGTGTATAAAAAGGCCTTGTGAAAATTTATGATGTGGATAATTAGTGTGAAGTCAGTATAGACAAGAATGTTATTTAAGAAAATGGGTGAGAATATAATTATGTACACAACTATGATACGATAAAATAAAATGACTACAATTTATTTAATTATTAGTGCATGTAATCAAATAACACTGAAATTTTTATCTACCTCAAGGTGTGAGAGAGAACAAGTTTAGTTTTCCAAAATTCAAATTTGAAGAGAAAGGGGATAAGTCCATGATTGTGAGGTTGCCCATGAATATGGAGGTGTCTCAATGCAGGAACATTTTCAAATATAGGTGGCTAAAAAATAATTGGAGGTACATGTAGAGGTTAATGTAATGAATATGAGAGAGAGAGAGAGAGAGAGAGAGAGAGAGAGAGAGAGAGAGAGAGAGAGAGAGAGAGAGAGAGAGAGAAAAAAAACANGAGAGAGAGAGAGAGAGAGAGAGAGAGAGAGAGAGAGAGAGAGAGAGAGAGAGAGAATCAAATCATACTAAACATGTTTATCAAGCTCAAGGCGAGTGAGCGAATTGAGTTGGTTTACCATATTTTAAATTTAAAAATAATGGGAACAAGTCCATAATTGTGAGGTTATCCCATGACTATGGAAGTGTCTCAATGTGGAAAATTTTGTGGATCTAGAGGCGTCTAGAAAATAAATGGACGTGAATATAGAGGCAAATACAATAAATATGGTACATAAGGTGAAGGCATAAAAGAGGGAGCGTGTTGTATCTAAATAATGGTAAAAAGTAGGGATTTAAATTGTAACCCTTAAAATTTTCCATTAGATCATTAACCTTGGGGTGGGAGTTGAGCCTATATGATGCCAATAATAGCCAATAAAATTCCTATCACACCCTAATAAATTGTACCCATAACCAAATTAAATACCATACCTTTTATGAGGGAGGGGATGTAAAGAATCACAAAGCTAGGAATGTACTTAAAATACTCTATTGATTTGATTAGCACGATCTAATTTTTTTCCATATTATATCATGTTTATATACAAACTTTGTCTACAAGTGAACACAAATAAAAGAAACGTATGTATTTCAACTTCTCTCACATCAGAAGACATGGCAATCCATTAAAGAAAGAGTAACAAAAGATGTAGTAGCTGAAACTATAGCAATTCGTCAATGGGCTCTTGGTCTGTTAGTGAAGTTGAACGACTCTTGGGCTTTTGGACAAGGTTGAGATCATGTCTTGAACAAATATGGTAGAATGGATACTCCTATGTCACTGGCTCTTAACCTAAGAGGTTCAACCTATGACTCATACTCTCATATGTGATAGCTAAACAAATTTGAATTTGATGTAAAACCCTCCATCAACAAACTATAACAATTCCACAAAACAAATACAAAACTAAATGACATGAATATACAAATAAACTATAACAATTCCGCAAAACAAATACAAAACTAAATGACATGAATATACAAATGTCACCATTAAGACAATATTATTATTTTGTTTATATAGAAAACTTATGGTATAAATGAACACAAATAAACATAACATACATTTGAACTCCTCTCGCAGCAGAAAATATTGAGAGGAAGCTGCAACAGCTAAAACTGTAACAATTCATGTGGTCCACTCTTCAACTTGATTTAATTTTCCCAAAATAAGTGATCGTGTTTCATTCTGGTATGACTCAGACATCTTCTCCATTAGGCAATGAAAGTTTCAACTGAATAACAATAGCCATATTCGTAGTGCGGGACAAAAACATGACGGTGAAAACAAGCTTACGACGGTTCAAATCTACAGAATATCGTCCAAGAACAAATAGCAGCCGCTCGCACTGAATTTTCAGGTCACTATTCACTCGATCAAATCTCTTGGGTTTGTTAATGTAGGCTAACTTAAAGTTCAGTATTCCATGGTTTTTCCCTATTCTCTTTCAAAGGAATTGATGATTCATTGAAATGTTCTGTTTGCTTCAACTTGTAAATGGAGTTTTGCCTCCATGGAGTACAAGAGAGATGATTTTTGGTTATTATAAACCAATTAATTTTCTCACAACCAGCTTTGATGTCATTATCAAAATACACCGTTGGCCCATTTGGTTCTTGTTAATGTGGAATAGTCATTATTTAATGCAAGAATAAAGTAATTTGTCGTTTGTGGTCATTTTTTGAATTTCGGAATTAGAAATTAATCTCCATTTTTGAGTCAATGCCTAAATTAATTAATTCCAAAAAAAATCTGAAATTCATTTCTTATTCTAGAATAAGCTATTTGTAGATTCAAAATTACAACAAAATGTATAAGTCATCGCCTCTGTGCGTAAACAGTTCAATTAAAATTTGAACTGATAAAAAAAAATGATAAGTTCAAAAATTAAAAATTGTAATTTTTTAATTTTTTTTTATAATTATAATTTTTCAATAAGTTAAAAATATTCAAATTAATTAAAAAAATAAAAAATAATCCTTTTTCCAATCCTACATTATGGGATCCAAACGCAGTATAGCTTATTTCAGCTTTTGTTTTAAGGATTAATTAATTCGAGAATAGGTCCTTATTCTAGAATAGACCTATTCTGGATAAATTAATTCCATGCACCAAACTGGCCTAGATCAGAGAAATACCTATCAATATTTTTATTTTTATATTTATTTTGGGATTTTAAGGTAAAGAGCTTATTTAAAATATTTTTCTCTCATCTTTCAAAATGAAAAATGTTAAGAGTCCTCGCCTAGATTATTTTTCCATGATGGAAGATTTTACATCATTATTTATATTGGAACATGTGTCTTTTAGGTGAAGTCTCTTAATTCAAAGGTAAAGATTTAGAGATATTCATTTAGTCAAATCCAAATTGTGACTTCATTCCTTATGACGTTGGTACCTTGTAATCAACAATATTTGATTCTTGGCGAGCTCATTTATTTAGAACCATTCAACTTAAGAATAGATTGAAAATCCATTTACAAAATTCTTCAATTTAACTTCAAACATTTTACTAGAAATATTTAAGATCAAGCTTACATTTTTTAGTTCAATAATTCTAACCCTACTTCTAATTTTAAATGCTGAAAAGTCAACAAATAGAATTAATATTAATCTTTATTTGAATACAATAATGTTTATTTATTTATTTAATTGATTAAAGTCTATCCTCTTTTTAACCATGGATCACTAACATGATGAAAAAAGGCCCACAATTGTGTTACAAACAATCTCTTGCATTCTACATATAATTTATTATGCAAATTATTTAAAACATATATAATTTTTATTATAAAAATGTGTACATTAACTTCAATTATTTTATGATTGAAGTTAATAAGGAATTGTCTTAGTTGCAATCCTTCTTGAACTTCGTTAAAATTTTGGTCAGCTTCGACTCTCAGGTTTGGACTATTCTTCACGTAACTTTTATGTTTCCTATGTTGTGGCTTTGTTGTATAGTTATCCTCATTCACCTCCTTGTTGGGCATTTGATTGGAACCCTAAATTGATTTCAAAAATCAATATATTATTTTGGATCTTACTCTAGAACAAAGTTCTCACTTTGGATACTCTTTGCAAAAGAGGTTTCTCTATTGCTAATAAATGTTTGTTATGTTGTGAAGATTTTGCAAGTGTTGATCACCTCTTTTTGGAGTGTTCCTTTGTTCGTGAGGTTTTGAGTGTTTTTGTAAATTTATGGGGAGTTAGTTGGATTTTTTTGTCTTCTCTCCGTCAGATGTTCTCTCAATAGATTTCTCTGTCTTCCAACACTACTCTTGCTTTATCTCTTTCTCCTCCCCATCTTGACGATGACCTACAAGATCTTAAAAAGAAAGCATTGGACACTTCCCATGTGGAGGTTGAAGCTACAAAGGCTCTAAAGAAGTTAATATAAGCAAAGTCACCTTGTTCCCATGATTGGGGTGGCCAAGTCACCCTGTTTCCTAGAACAAAGACTAAAATTCTAGATCTGGGTTTGTACTGATGTCAAGAGGGCCTATTTCTTTTGCCACAATTGAATTCTAAGTTTGTAGTTGAACTTGCAAGACTAAATAATGGTGTGTGTGGCTATATAGAGGTTTCCCTTAGTCAACCCTATGCTTTGGTGATTTCCACCTCCACAAATAGTTAATATCAAAATAGAAATTTATATGTGCTCTTGAATCTTGTGTGTTTAAGATTGCTATGAGCTAAAACGCATAGAAGTAACGTAGAGACCCACTCATATGTGCTAGGGTAAAACCTTATATGATATTAAAATTGTGATGACTCCCTTTTTTAGTAGGTATTGGCAGTGGCTTGGTCAGCTCATCATCGTGACCTTTGTGAGCTGATACGGGGTTTTGAGGATCCCAGTTGGCAGACTTGTTCTTTTTAGTAAGTTAGTTTGGTCAGTTTCCATTTCTGGCAGTGCAGTATCGACTGTGTTTAGTATTCCAGACAATATTCAGTTTGTGCAGTTCTTTGGCTGAGGACTTACTATTTATAGTAAGTCTATTTTTGGCAGTTGCTATTTTTGGCAGTGCAGTGGATGGCTATGTCAGTCTGGCATGATCAGGAGTGGATGCGGGATTTATCGCATGAGTCATATTTATTAATTAATATTTATAAAATATTAATTAATAATAAAGCCGCATTATTATAATAATACTTTATTATTATAATAAATTAGAAGTTGTTAATTAAAAGAGTTGTGAACTGAAACTCTTTTTGGGAAACTGTGACCAAGGATGGATTATAAATATGAGCTCATTTCATAGGGATGACATCGATAGAATATATTATATTTTGTTTGTTTTTCTGAGGAGTTCTGATTTGTAAATCAAATCCCTTGCTGAGGTATAAGGGTTTGATATTGAATTGGTTTAGCATCTGGAAGACTAATTCTCCTACTCTGATTGGTTGTTGTTGTATAACCAATCTCTTCTCTTTCATAATGTCTTCCTGTAACTTGGAGGAAGAAGTAAATTTTGGAAATTGGAGTTTGATTTGAACTAGGACTTGCATAAGAGGTCATTTTGTGACAGCAGCAAGCTGAACGTCTCTACCTTAGTTGCGTAGGATGTTGGTGGGTTCTATCCAGTATTTTAGAATTCACCTTGGGGTTTAGGTGATAACTATGGCCGAAGTTTGAAGCAGCAACCCGCAATCACAGTGAAATTGCATGGGAGTTCAGTGCTGCGTGACGCTACTTATCAGCTGTGGGTGAGAACTAAGGAGTGGGTTGTGGCTAGCTTTCGAGTGTGGTGGCTTACATGCAACGTTAGCCATTGCTGGTGTTGTTGCGTGAGTCTTTGCTAACTGTGGGAGCTGCCACGTGGGAAAGTAAAGGATCACGTGGACCAGCCTTCATTTCGTGGGTTAAGGTATAGTGCTATTAAATGCTCTATGCTGATTCTATAATAATGATATGTTAAGTGGTTAATCATCCAACATTGAAATTTGGCATTAGAAATTAAATTACATTTCTAGAATTCTGAAAATACCAAAAGCATATTGTTTATTTGTAACATTTTATATATGGGGAAGTTTTTGTTATAAAAAATAAAATAGTTTATATATCTACTTTCCGAATACCGTTGCAAATTAGTTGGAAGGATATCACAATAAAGAAGTTCAGACTTTATCAAATAAGCAATTTGAAATAATTGTGTATGGTGAGAAATGCTAAGTTGAAACTGAATATATTGAATAAAGAAGTTCTTGGTCAGAAATTGCATCTTCGTGAAAATTATATATTTGAATTTGATAAATAAAGAGACACACTCTAGAAAGTTTATTGTTGAGATTGTGAATTTTATTAAGTTATAGCAGAGCCGGGTTGGGCTCATTACAGTGGTATTAGAGCGGTTTCCTGCCACCCTGTGGTGTAGGAAATTTATTATTTATGTAGATCTTCTATTATATTTAGAGTGATCAACACTCTCACATATTTTGAGCTATGGATAGATACAGGCGGCTTAGCTCCGAGAGTCGGCACAACAGTGCGGGAAAATGTAATAAAATAAATACATTAATGGAGAGTATGGAGAGACTTAGGCTTCATCAGCAGAGGATGGTGGCAAGACTGTCGGATCCAGAGATATTAGATAGGGCAACAAGATATATGGTTTCTACCTTCAGTAGGCCGACATCGAGATCACAGGGTAGGAGGCTTGAGTTTTTCTCGACAGGTGTCCGAGATGGAGATGTACTAGTATGTATGACACCTACTCATGGATATGATGATAGGCACTCCACACATATACATGTGGAAATGTCAGTACCAGTGGTAGACTGCAGTACTAAGCTTTAGCAGGTTGAGGCTTCCCGAGTTGTTGTTGCAGTTGGTGCAGAGACAGTTGATACAGGAGTTGTCTCTAATGGTCCAGATTCTCTCGAGGAGGGAATTGTTATTGGATATTTATATGTCAGCGGTCGTAGTGTAGCTCTAGAGAGAGAGGAAATACCTCGCTCAGGTGGGATAGGCGAGAGCATGGAGCTACCTTGTTGTGGTATTGATGATCAGGGTGTTACAGCTGAGTCGGCAGATGTCGGTTCATGTTTGGGAGTTATTGATTCACATCCTGACATTGATTCATATGTGCAGAGTCAGGAGATAGTAGTTGAGCACCTGTTAGGAGATGTAGATGCAGTGAGTATGGACACTTGTAATGATATAGGCTACATGGGGTATGACATTCCTTATCAGATATTGGGTGAGGACTCTGAGGTGCTTTTGGATGGGTCCCAGGATCAGGACTCACAGGGACTCTTTGTTATTGGCAATACTACTAGGTTTTTTGCTTCTTTTGAGGTGTTGGTTGAGGTATCGACAAGTTGTATCGCAGTTGCAGATGTGTGCAAGGACAATAGCATACATGGGGCAAGCAATTTTGATTCAGTCTCCTATCACAGTGCATTTAGTGGGACAAAGAGCTTGCATAGGAGGCACGACTTACAGAGGCATCATGTGTCTAGTTAGCTGAAGGTGAATGACAGAGACATCTCTTCAGTTGTTGATCATTTTGATGTGATTCGTCAGATGTTAGCCGCATCTGGTTGGGTGCTCCTATTTCAGATGAGCATAGTGATAGTATCTTTTCCCTAGCAGAGGTTAATGAGCTTCGAGAGGCTGTCAGGGTCTTGAAGCATAATTATACACAGTTAATTACTGACAGGGATTACCTTCTAGAGTGGGGTAGTACCTATTATGAGACATTGTTAGGGAAAGAGGAGGAGGTGGTTGAGCTTACCCAGGAGCTTGAGGTGACTGTGGACTCATTGCAATGTACCCAGTTGGCTTTCCAGGAGTCAAAGTCACGATTGGAGGAGGTGACCGTAGTGTTGGACCATGTTCGGTGCAAACCAACCCCAGACCCAGTTTAGTTGCACATTAAGGTGGTTGGTGGTGAGTTTGATTCTACGATTGGAGATGTGGGATGTGATGATGTGGCTGACACATCCATCCAAGTTATGGGCGCAACATGTATAGAGGAGGTGAGAGAATCAGTGGAGACGATTTCTCATGGTGATTTGCTTCCTTCTACTAGAAGTGAATCTATTTTCACATTTCATATAGCTGGTAGTAGTAGGCAGTTGGCAGTGCCACATTTACAAGAGGATCAACTATGGGTTGCGGGGGAGCAGGTTGACGCTTCCATGTATAATTTTTATTGCACCGATACATTCATGGAGTATCTTCTTGAGAGTGCAGACTTGCAGGGGAGTTCATACTACGTATCTGAGGGTACTCTCATTCGAGGCTTTTGCGCTATACAATGCTTAGTGGGGAGTATTGTCAAGACCTTGGCTACAATGCTTCCCAACAAGGATTTTATGGTTGGGTTTGCTGAGAGGGTTACCCAGGATCCTACCCAGCCTACAGTTATGTGGATTCAGAGATTGGAGCCATCTCCTGATTCCTGGCTTGGTAGTGATGAGCCATTGACGAAGATTGGGGCTTTCTATTGACATTTCTGTGAGGTGTGCTCATCATGTTTCATTGAACCACAATCAGAGGATTTGGTTTTACATCAATGTCGGTGGGCTCCAATTTCATACCATCCGTTGTGGGATGGGTTAGTACCATCCTTCAGAGATGGAATTGGCAGTTGCAAGTTGGACCACTTGTAGTATCGATACACCCATGGCAGTTTATTAGAGGTTGGTTTCGATGGAAGGGACTCAGGTATTGACAGAGTTGGTGTTTCAGTTCTGCTAAGTTTCGCTAAGTTGTTTCTTCCATCGACACCTATAGTTAGTCTTCGAATGATGTTGTCCTTGATGTCAGTTATTTGGGTGTTGGTGCTACAGGGGCCAGTTGTGCGCGACAGTGATATTACACAGTTTCACCCTTGGGATCCAAATGGATGGTGATATACAGTTGCTTAGGGATTGCTTGGGGACAAGCAATCTTGGGGAGGGCGGACTGTGATGACCCCCTTTTTTAGCAGGTATTAGCAGTGGCTTGATCGGCTCATCATCATGACTCTTGTGAGTTGATACCGGGTTTTGAGGATCCCAGTTGGGTAAGTCAATTTGGTTAGTTTCCACTTTTGGCAGGGCAGTATTGGTAGTGGTTGTTAGAGTATCTATTTATCTTCACTTATTAATTAGATCACGTTGATATAATTATTAAGTTATCTATGTACTCTATTTTCACTTAAGCTGTCTCTTAGGTGCATGTAATTAATATTTTATATTAATTATATTGCGCAACCTAGCTTTTACCTTTTTAGGGTTTCATTCACCTTTAAGGTTGAACTTTTGTAATTATTGTTTCATAACTTTGGAATACAATTTTCTCTCACTTCGCTGAGATTTTCCAAACTTGTGCTTCTGTCTCTTTGGTTTCCTTTCAGCAACAGGTTATTTGCATGCAGGTGTTCTTGGCGATCTGTGAAGTTGGATTTCTCAACTTCTACATGGTATCAGAGCTTCCCTGTTGCTGCCTGGTTTGAGGGTTTTTTGAAGCCGTGAGTTGCAGACGAAAGCCACAGCTTCTCTGGGGTTTTTTCTTCATTTTGGACGAGGTTCTATTTTCTAGAGCATTTCTAGCCAAAATGGACTCCACCATTGCGCTTAGAAGGCTCGGGAGAGTCGAAATACATATAAATTTTGCTGGTTTTGGTCACAGTGACCCCAGAGGAAAATTTTCTCCCTCCTAGGCCGTACGACACGAGTTTTGAGAAAAAAATAAAAAATAAATTAAAAAAATATGGTTTTTTGCACATTTTTTGGTGCATTCAGAGCGCAACCAGACCGCGCTACCCCGGCCTAGCCCGCGCCGCCCACCGGCCACCGCAACCGACCGAGCAGCCCGCAGCGGAGCTCCCACCCGGGAGCCGCCCAGCCGCAACCGCCGCCGGCGCCAGCAACCGGCCCGCCACTGTAGGATCACCTGCCAATGACAGGTGATGTCAGCAGTGATGTCACTTGCCACCTTTTTTTCCAGTAGGATTTTTATTTTTTCTGGCAATTTTTCACTTTTTCGGCAACCGATAAAATTTTCTGGCCGACGGTCATTTGATGGCCATACGATCGTCAATTTTTTTGCCGCAGATGGGTGACGGCCGTTTGACTGTCAAAATTTTTCCCATGTCTGGTTTTTTTCAGAGTTGTTTTTCAGAGGCATCATTGGTTTTTTGGCCATAACTTGCGCATACGGTGTCCGTTTGTGACAAACAAAACATCGTCGAAAAGGTGTTTCCAAGCCGGACGCAATGGTGCTAGTCTTGATTATTGATTCGGTTGTTTGATCTCTCTTATTTAGCATTGAAGTAGAGGCTTTCGTTTCCTCTATCTCTACATCTGGCGTCCAGGTTTTCTTCTCATTTTTTGTGCTTTCAGTAATTATTTCTTTATTGTATGGGGGATAGAATTATACATTATGGGGGGTGCTTTTGCTTTCTATCATTTACATTCAGAAATGACCCTTCTACTTCCATCTTCTTCTTCTCTCAATGTCAGACCCCTCTGTGGCCCGACTGACACTGCACAATTACCACACCTGGAAAGCACACATGACCAGGCTACTCATGTCACATGGCTTATGGTCATGTCTAGATGAAAACCAATCTGTCCTACAGCATCTTTTTGAGGTTCTTCAGCACAGGAATAAAATGGATAAAGCCATGGGCTTGATTGCACTTAACATCTCCGACAGTCTCCTTTTTCACCTGGATGGTTTGACAACTCCTAGGGCCATTTGGGGAAGTTTTTAGATTTGTTTTGCACAGTTAATGAGTTCCAGGCACTACAGCTTGATGCAAAGCTAACTACTTTGACTCCTACCAGCTTTCCCACTATGGAGGACTTCTTGATGAAGTTCAAATCTCTGCGCTTAGTTTTGCAGGGATGTGGGAAAAACAAGACATATGATGAGTGTATCTTCCTGATACTCTCAAAGTTGAGAGGATAGTATCAGATATTTTCTTCTACTTTCTACTCCACCATGGATGCTTTGGGTACTAGACACACCATGCCTTCATTCAAGACATTTTGTGATCGGTTGACACAGGAACAGGCAAAGATCCAACAGATGGATGCTTCTGGCTCTTCTAGCCAAGCATTGGTTACTCAGTCTTCACAGGGGAAACCAAAACAGAAAGCCAAATTGAAGAAAGATTCAGTAGGCAATGAGTATTCCTCCAAACCTGCACAGAAAACTAATTCCAAACCTCCAGCTAACCCTTCCAAGGGTAAATCTTCTTCAAAGTCTACTGAGTCTACCTCCAAGACTAAGAAGAAATCAGTTGAGACCTGTAGCTTTTGTGGAAAGGATGGACATCCTATTTCTAGGTGTTGGAAATGTTTGGAGGCTTTAGAGGAAGCCATGTATGAGCATCACATTTCAACTCCTCAGTCCACATCCTCCCCTGCAGGGAAAGGTCATGCTCTTACTGCACGAGCAACAACTTCTGGGCCCACCTAGATTCTTGATTTCGGTGCCTCTCACCACATGACTCACACTCAGCAATTGGTCACCTCACTTGCTCCTTGTGCTACTTCATAGATTGCTGTTGGGAACTCATCTCATCTTTCAATTTTGGGTTCTAGTTCTGTTGCATTAGCTGGGGGTTCTCTTTAGGATGTTCTTTTTGTCCCTGACATTTCGACGAACCTATTGTCTATCTATTAGATTTTCCACTCTGGCTCTGGTAAGACAATTGAGTTCTCACCACATGATGTGGTTATTCGGGACTTACATGATTCTGATATGATTGTGGCTATTGGGAGTGTTTAAAATACATCCCGCCTATATAGATTTGATGGATTTGAGTATTCTGCTGGCACGGGTTCCTATCTTATAGCACATGCAGATTCAGTGAGTAGACTTTGGCATGAGCGTTTGGGCCATGTCAATTATAGATATCTTCAGCGGATGAGCACATAGGCACTTGTTCTTGGGCTTCCACAGATTACTTGCACTGATGGGGTTTGTCAGGTTTGTGTTCTTGTCAAACAACATAAGGATCCTTTTCCTCGCGGGCGAGCTACTCGTGCCTTGGCACCATTGGAGTTGATTCATAGTGACCTCATGTCATTTCCTACTACTTTTTTTGGTGCCAGATATGTGCTTACTTTCATTGATGACTTCTCCAGGTGCACATGGG
Organism: Thuja plicata; assembly: GCA_018584345.1. Classification (NCBI taxonomy): domain Eukaryota; kingdom Viridiplantae; phylum Streptophyta; class Pinopsida; order Cupressales; family Cupressaceae; genus Thuja; species Thuja plicata. Next base: position 699,346 of record MU223269.1, read on the forward strand.
TGTACTTTTTGAAGTACAAGTCTGATGTCTTTGATTCATTTCGAGTCTTTAAGACATTTGTAGAGAAGCAATCTGGTCTTTCTATTCGCCAGATATGCACAGATAATGGGGGGAGTATGTGAACCAAGCTTTCAGGGATTTTTTCTCTGAACATGGTCTTCAACATCAGTTTTTAGTGCCCTACACCCCTCAGCAGAATGGTGTGGCAGAGAGAAAGAATAGAACACTTCGGGAGATGGCTAATTGTATGATACAGTCCAGGTCCATGGATTCATCTTTTTGGGCAGAGGCAGTCAATTGTGCCAACTATATTCAGAATAAGATGCCTCACAAGGTAGTTCGACATATGACTCCTGAGGAGGCTTGGTCTCATGTCAAGCCTGATGTATCTTCATTCTGAGTTTTTGGTAGTGAAGCATGGGCATTTGTGCCAGACGCTCAGAGGAGAGCAATGGAGTGGAAGAGGTGACACCTCATTTTTGTTGGCTACTGGGAGAATGTTAAGGCATACAGGTTGTTTGACCCTGATTCCAAAGGGGTCCTATTTCGACGGGATGTCCAGTTTTATGAGCGCCTTCCTACAGTAGATACCCCGCTTCAAGAGTCTCCTTCACTTACCACTACTCCCTCATCTCTTCCAGTTTCTTTTCAGGATGATGAGGATGATGATCTTGGTGATCCCCATTTATCTCCACCACAGGATCCTCCACCGATGCCTAGATGGGCTCGTGTTACAGTTGATGCTGTAGGATCTCTAGCTAGTGACCCTTCCACTTCCCGTCGCACTCGGTCTCATATTGCGGGTTCTAGTCTTCTGAGTCATGCTATTTGTGGTGATCGTTAGACATTTGCGGCAATGACAGGACATACTGAGTGGGATAGTGCTATGGAGGAGGAGTATTCTTCTTTGATGAAGAACCACACTTGGGATCTTTGTTCTCTTCCTAAGGGAAGAAAGTTAGTGTGATGCAAGTGGTTGTATCGTACTAAGTTTGTTGTTGATGGTTCTATTGATAAGTACAAGGCATGTCTTGTTGCGAAGGGTTTTCACAAGTTGAGGGTATTGATTACACTGAGACATTTGCCCCTGTCAACAAGATGAACTCTATTCGCCTTATCTTATCCCTCACAGCTTCTCAGGGATGGCCCATTTTTCAGATGGATGTGAAGAGTGCATTCTTGCACAGTGATCTTACTGAGGAGATTTACATGGAGCAGCCTCGGGGATTTGTGCAGGATTCCTCCTTGGTTTGCAGACTTCGACGTTCTTTGTATGGTCTCAAACAGGTCCCTCAGGCTTGGTATGAGAAGATGGATTCCTTTATGCTTTCTACAGGATTCACACGCTGTCATTCCGATCCTACAGTCTACATTCAGCGTCTTGAGGATGAGGTTTTGATCCTTGTGCTATATGTTGATGATCTTCTCATTACAAGTAGCTCATCTTCTATGATTTAGGATGTTTAGCACGCATTGATGGAGCAGTTTGAGATGACTGACCTTGGTCTATTACATTTCTTTTTGGGTCTGCAGATTGTTTAGTCCCCTGCTGGGATATTTGTTTACCAGCAGAAGTATGCTCTTGACATGCTTCAGCGCTTTGATATGCTTGATTGCAAGCCTACTCCCACACCTTTTCAGTTGGGTGTTACTTTGTCTACCTCTTGCACTTCGCCTTCAGTGGATCCTACATTGTATCGGCAGTTGGTTGGTAGTTTGTTATACCTGACACACACTCATACTGATCTCTCCTTTGCAGTTGGTCTAGTCTCTCGGTTCTCACATGAGCCTCATGAGAGTCATTGGCAAGCTACCAAGCATATTTTGAGATACATTCAGGGCACACTTATGTATGACATTCATTACACATCAAGGGATCCTCACATTGTTGGCTTCACTGACTCAGATTGGGCTGGTGATGTTGATGATTGGAAGTCTACTTCTGTCTTTGTTTTTTGTCTTGGCTTTGGTCCTATCACATGGTCATGAAAGAAGCAGAATGCTCGCGCACTTTCATCTACAGAGGTTGAGTACAGAGCAGCAGTGCATGCTAGTCAGGAGATTCTATGGCTTCGACAGTTGATGACTGAGTTTGGCTTTCCTCCTGATCGTCCCATTGTTCTGTGGTGCGTTAATCAGAGTGCTATTCACATTTCCTGCAACCCAGTGGAGCATCAGTGCACTAAACACATTGAGCTTCATATGCATTTCATCCGTCAACAGATTCAGGATGGTGTTCTCACTTTGGAGTACATCCCCACTGACGTGCAGGTTGCTCACATCTTCACCCAACCTTTTGCATCTCCGCGCTATCTTCAGTTGTGTTCTATGCTTGCGGTGGCAGAAGTTATCCTTGGGGGGTCTTGTTGAGGCCTTCCTTCCTTCATGTTTTTTTTTTCAGCATGTTTGTTTTATCTCTTTTTGGAGAGGGGTTTTCCCACTGGGTTTTCTCCTTTATCTCCGGTTCATAGAGATTTTTTTGTATTGGGTACTTGATCAGGCCTTGTTGCCGGGACCTTCTTTTCTTGCTTTCATAGCTGTGCTAGGTTAGCTTACCTCCTGAGCTTTTCTTAAGGGGGGGTGTTAGAGTATCTATTTATCTTCACTTATTAATTAGATCATGTTGATTTAATTAGTAAGTTGTCTATGTACTCTATTTTCACTTAAGCTGTCTCTTAGGTGCATATAATTAATATTTTATATTAATTATATTGTGCAACCTAGATTTTACCTTTTTAGGGTTTCATTCACCTTTAAGGTTGAACTTTTGTAATTATTGTTTCATAACTTTGGAATACAATTTGCTCTCACTCCGCTGAGATTTTCCAAACCTGTGCTTCTGTCTCTTTGGTTTCCTTTTAGCAACAACTTATTTGCATGCAGGTGTTCTTGGCGATCTGTGAAGTTGGATTTCTCAACTTCTACAGTGGTTAGTATTTCAGACGATATTTTGTTTGTGTATTTCTTTTGTTGGGGACTTACTATTTATAGTAAGTCTATTTTTGGTAGTTGCTATTTTTGGCAGTACAGTGGATGGCTATGTCAGTCTGGCATGATCAATAGTGGATGCGGGATTTATCACATGAGTCATATTTATTAATTAATATTTATAAAATATTAATTAATAATAAAGCCACATTATTATAATAATACTTTATTATTATAATAAATTAGAAGTTGTTAATTAAAAGAGTTGTGAAATAAAACTCTTTTTGGGAAACTGTGGCCAAGGATGGATTATAAATATGGGCTCATTTCATAGGGATGACATCGATTGAATATATTATATTTTGTTTGTTTTCCTTGAGGAGAAGTTCTGATTTGTAAATCAAATCCCTTGCTGAGGTACAAGGGTTTGATACTGAATTGGTTTAGCATCTAGAAGAATGATTCTCCTGGAGCTATTCTCTGATTGGTTGCTATTGTATAACCAATATCTTCTCTTTCATATTGTCTGCCTGTAACTTGGAAGAAGAAGTAAATTATGGAAATTACAGTTTGATTTGAACTGGGACTTGCATAAGAGGTTGTTTTGTGACAACAACAAGATGTACGTCTCTACCTTAGTTGCGTAGGATGTTGGTGGGTTCTATCCAGCATTTCATAATTCACCTTGGGGTTTAGGTGATAACTGTGGCCGCAATTTGAAGCAACAACCCACAATCACAAGGAAATCATATGGGAATTCAGTGCTGCGTGGTGCTACTTATCAATCATGGGTGAGAACTAAGGAGTGGGCTATGGCTAGCTTTTGAGTGTGGTGTCTTACATGTAGCGTTAGCCACTGTTGGAGATGTTGCCACTAGTAAATTTTACCCTATTTTTCGATGAGAATTAGTCAATTTTTTGAGACCCATTGTTCGAACCGACGACAAAAACTATCGTCAAAATTTTTGCGTCGCTTATTCGACAGGAAGAGAACTCGTCGACATATCGACCTGCTTAGTGGTTGAATTATCAATCGAATCTTTGTCTAGAAAATTGCTTGAAGCTGGAAGAATTGCATATCAAACCTTTTATCTAAGCGACCAACATTCGCCAAAATTGTGACCACAGTTGGTCAGAATCGACGTCGAACACATAGCAGTCTCGTCGAAACATCAAACACAGTGTTTCTCTTTTGCGACCAAAGTTTGTCAAAATTGAAGTCGAATACATAGCATTCTCGTCGGGCCTACTGATATTACAACGTCAAAAAAGAGACCAATACTATTTTTTGGTTAAAAATATATATATATTATAGAATGATCCAAATAAAAAAAATACACAGCGTAAATATAAAGGTAGAATGATCTCATAAAGGTAGAATGATAAAATCCCCAAATATGAAAGCTCCTATGGTGCCACGCGTGCTT
>MU223269.1:703800-720971 GCA_018584345.1 Thuja plicata
ATTCCTCCTCCCTACTAACAAATGGTCAAATGGTCAATGGGTAATGCAGTGAAATGTTTGAGTCGAAATCCAAATCAACGTCTCTACAGATGCTAGGTTTGTCACGATTCATTTGCTAGGTTTGTCACACAAAATCCATATGCAATTTATTCATCTCATACGAAACAAAGAAACCCTAATTGGGTTAATCGAATAGAAAACTAACAGCACTTCGTAACCCATATTGTTGCAAATTGACAAATAGTTTAATGTCGGATAAACACAATACAAATAGAATGAGAACACATATATAAGTCTATAAACTGTTCATTGATACCAACCTAATGCCTTGTAAGTCTGAAACAAGTCTGCCTTCCGTTTGATCACGCACAGATGGTGTTGGTTCAATCACTTCAACGCATATGTACTCTGTGCCTTCTATTCGTACCCTCCTTCAACTCTTCTTAGCTACATAATCACAATGAATTGAAATGAAACCCTTTTTTTTAGTTATATTGATCGTGTTTGTCGCAATTACGACAAAATGTCCTGGTTGTCGTAATTCCGACGAACACGGGAATGAATTAAAAAAAAATCAAAGTTTTCCTTCCATTTTCTAACCAAGCAAAACAAATGTAATGCATGGTGGGAAATTTAGGTCAAAATTTAGGGTCAAATGTACTAGTGTGTGTGAGTCTTTGCTAACTGTGGGAGCTGCCACGTGGGAAAGTAAAGGTTCACGTGGACCAGCCTTCATTTCGTGGGTTGAGGTAGAGTGCTATTAAATGCTCTATGCTGATTCTATAATAATGATACGTTAAGTGCTTAATCATCCAACATTGAAATTTGGTATTAGAAATTAAATTACATTTCTGAATTCTGAAAATACCAAAAGCATATTGTTTATTTGTAATGTTTTATATATGGGGAAGTTTTTGTTATAAAAAATAAAAGAGTTTATATATCTGCTTTTTGAATACCGTTGCAAATTAGTTGGAAGGATATCACAATAAAGAAGTTCAGACTTTATCAAATAAGCAATTCGAAATAATTGTGTATGCTGAGAAATGCTAAGTTGAAACTAAATATATTGAATAAAGAAGTTCTTGGTCAGAAATTGCATCTTCGTGAAAATTGTATATTTGAATTTGATAAATAAAGAGATACACTCTGGCAAGTTTATTGTTGAGATTGCAAATTTTATTAAGTTATAGCAGAGCCAGGTTGGGCTCATTACATAAATCAAAAGTGCTTGAGATATTATAACTTGAAATAATTGAATTCAAATATGAAGCTTGAATGAAGAAATACGAGAATAACATGAAATTATACCCATCCCTAGGGTAGGAGTACAAGCCAATCATTATTCAGTAATTCTCTATTGTCCTCCAATGTCTCTTGCAACTTCCATGTTGATGATAAAATAAGTGGACTTGAGCCTTGATATTTGTTGTCTTTCCTTGATTTAGAGAACTTTGGACACTTGAATCATTTTGTTCTTGAGACAAGTGTTGAGCTTCCTACTCCTCCACCTCCTGCTTCATTGGACTTGAGTTCTACTATTCAACAGGATGATCATAGAGCTTCAAATATTGCAGTTTGGGATGACTACTTGGACATTTCAACATTGTTTGTTGAGTCTCACATTGCAGATTTGGGAGACATACTTGAGGGGGTTTCTCTTCTCTTTGATGAAAGTTTCATCACAGTTGGCGCTGGAGATACTTCTTCACCCTCTTTGGAGATCGACATTCTTGATTCCTCTTGTTCACTTGGTTTGTCACATTTCATAGTTTAGTTTGATGATCTGATAGATTCCTTGAGCTTAGAGATACCTATTCAGTCTTCACAGATGCATACTTTGAGACTTCCTTCCTCATTCTTCTATTTTTGACATGGATTGGATTCTTCATCATATGATGTATTTGTTTCTTCGTAAGGGGAGACATGTTGCTTGTAGGCATTGGATTATCTTTTGCTTGCAGGTACACTACATCAACATTGGAGCTTCTTCCTTATGGGGGGACATGATATCATGTCTCCATCTCTCCTTCTTATGAGGTGATAATTGCTTGTATATATATGATGTATGTAGTCCTTGGGGGGTCTTGAGTACTCCATCCATCCATGCATATTGTATGTTTTCATCTATCTTTTTGGAGGGGAGTTTTGTCCCATGAGGTTCTCTCCCTTTCTCTACTTTACGAGAGATTGTGTTTCATGTATTTCATTTGCATATTGTACATGTGTACCTAACATGGCCTAGTAGTCGGGACCCATCTTGCATTGAGAGTTTAAGTGCATTTCCCTAAGTTGCACTTAAGTCGTGGTGTTGGTGTAATTAAATATTCCTAATTACACTTTACTTAATCTTACTTAGGATAATGCATTGCATAGTAGTTTACCATCGAGACACCTAGGAGTTTGCACCTTAATTAACCACATGGTGCAAGAGAATTCCACTTTAGGTGGTGATAGTTGTTATCTCATTCCATTTTATGTGTGAGATCCACCTTTAGTACACATATCACATTATCATCTTCATCATATTGCACATACTTCATTGCATAATGGAGGATGACCCACCTTTGGTGGACATATGATTCCACCTTGTGTAGGTGATAGCTTGTCAGCTCCTTATCATCGTCTCTTATTGCCTTGCCTACATAAACATGTACTTCTATATTGTAAATCATATCTAATATCTTTTATTTGCATATTGCATCATTAATCAGAATACAATTTATTTTTGTTCATATCGTCTCTCTTGTCTTTGTGCTATTCTTTAACCTCTAAATCCTTGATTCATTGCTATTTGCAAATTCTTACAATATTACATACTTCATAACAAACCAATTACTACACCAATCAACATTTATTAATCTTCTACTTAACTACTATCAATTATATTATATTACATAAACTAATTGCAATATAACTTGAAAACATCAATGACCATTTTAATTTTGTTTTGATAATCTATAAGTGTCCCCTCGGCCCAACCCAGCCTAAACTTCTCCTAACACGAAATTAATTCCCTTGGAGACGATAACAACTACCCCCGAGACAAGATATAATACCTATTTACTTTTTGCAGCCCAAAGTTTATAGTAACAAATATGGTGGTAAAAAAACCAAGCACGGGCAAGTTTGAAAATATTATCTTGCCTTTCTAGGAAGAATAAAATAAAATATTACACCACGCCACGCCACGCCACCCATATTCCGACCTATGTATGGAAAGCTTGCGTCCCGAAATTATCATACCTTTGACTTCAAAAATTAAACTAAATTAAAATGTTACTTTCAAATCCTAACTCACAAATAATAACAATAATAAAAGAATTCAGAGATGGTAGGCCTCTGTTTACTGCGCGAAAGATAAGGGATATCTGCCAGCTCATTCCGTGGCACCTCAGCCGTCGATCTCTCATCCGACGGATCTCGTTCCTCATTCAGTCACCCTCTCAAAAGCGGTTTACGGTTCCCTGTTTGGCTGAGCCTTTTGTCTCTGATCTACTCTGCTCTGGCCCTCACAAAACCAGGTTTTGGTGACAATGTATTCTCAGATATTCCCAGCTTGAATGTAAAGAAACAAGTCCAGTTCAAATTATGTTAAAAATGAAACCTGTAAAAGTTTATAAGCAGTTTTAGAGGTGGAAAATATTTACATCTCTCTGGCAGTCTTAAAAATTCCATGCCTTGAAATGTCAAAAGATTTGACCGTCTGCAAGCAAATAACGTAATGGAGGAAAAGGGAGATGCCTTGCCGGGAAAGTCTGGTAAAGCATTATTTTGACTAAAGGTTTTCTTCTTCGGGAAGCCGCTAGGGTTTCTTTTTTGTGTATTTTTTTTTCTGACTTTATTTGTAGCACTTTACCCGATTTCCACGATTTCAAAGGCGGTTTTTTTGGAGGATTAGTTTTTTTTTTATAAGAGTGGGTTAAATTTGGTTCCAGATCGGAAGGATCAATGGATAGAAACTAGTAATGCTGCTGTTAATAGCCTTTTACGGTGTTGTTTGGCAACGGCGTTTCAAAGCTGCGCGGAGCAATTTATCTGTGAAGTTTTTGTGTTTTTTCAGGATCTTTTGTGCAATAACGGAGGAAATATTTCAGAGAAGAGCGAACAAGAGTGCCTGCCGTAAGATCAGTGGCTTCGAGCAGCGCCTTTTGCGTATTTGCTTGTTCGTACCTTCTTGTTCTTTCCTGTTACCAGTGACAGTTGAATCTTTTCAGCCGTACCTTATTTGTTTTATTTTATTTTCACATTCGTAGGAGTTTAAGCTAAGAATCACGTTGTCAAATGCAGTGGCGGACGGTATGAGGCGACAGCAGAACGTGTTTGCAGGGAAAGCACAGGCGAAGCTGGTGGGAGGAAAGCCGAAATATACCAAACACGAAGGAGTAAAATGGAACCCTTATGGAATTTCTGATTTACAGAAACCCTATAACAAGCCGCCTATTTCGCTAGAGAAAAGTTGTTTCAGATCTGAGGTTAAACGAGAGCATTGTTTCCCTCCTCCTAAAACCCTATCAATGGAGGCGAGCCCTGTGTGTGCTCCACAGGCGCCTCGTAATACAACATCTTACATAATACGAGCCAAAAGCTGTGGAGGAATTCCTGGCGTGATAAATACTCCTTCCCCTTCTACCCCTGCCTCTGCTTGTTTTAATACGCCGTCTTGTGCTCTCGAAAAAGTAGACCAGGAGTGGGGCGTAGATAGCTATGGCTCCATGAAAGGCCTCTTAAGAGTTCGCCATAGGAGTCAGGAAGACGTTAATGATTTTGAACCAAACCTTGACGGGTGCATAGAAATCCTGTATGAAAAGCTTGAGCAGAGAGTAGATCAGGACTTAAGCCGCTTCGAGATGACTTATCCTCAGACCCTCGAAACCCGCATTAATGGACAGGATTACCAGATTGCTTATCTGAAAGAAGAGAGTACCGTTTTGAAGGAGCGGTTGCACTGCATGGAGCATGAGCTCTGCAGTCTTAAACGCCGGATGCGAGTCTTAGAAGGCGCCACTTGTAATGCTTTGACAAGTGGAGAAATCTGCTCTGGAGATGCCTCATTTGCCTGATTCGCATATTTGAAAACCTTTCCCTGCCTTCCCTAGACATGGAAATCCTTTGTGATACGTAAATTTGCCTCTGAAGACACTTCCCCTGTCCGATTTGCACCTTTAAACCGCGTCCCCAGCCTGGCTTGTACATAGAAATTCTTCTCTGGATGCATTCTTGAATCCGAAATGTCTATATTTCTCCTTGTACATTCGGCATCAAATCTTCCCTGAAATCTAGTTGTGAGAGCACATTTTATTCTTTGCGGCAGAGATTAGTCATCTGGTGCTAACCCTCTTAAACTGCCCCATTTTGCTTCCCCTGTTTCTCAATCTTCCCTGCAAACTGACTTCTTTTGTTTATTCTGGGTTTTTGGCAAGCATTCTGCCCACGTTTTCATGGGGTTTTCTTCTTTCTCTGCTCCTCTGAACAGGGTAGCAATTGAGCCCATTGTCTTACCTGCTCAAAATAATTTGTTTAACCTTAGCAGTGGGGATTGAGGGTTCTTGGTGGCAATGGTTATTATCTTATCCTCATTTTGTTTGATGGTATGATCCATGTATCATAGATAGAGAGAGCAAAATCTGTGCCTCCATTTGTAGATCTGGACATTTCGTGTAAAAATCACCAGTCATGTTCATTCGGTCATTCTTGCAAGGGAGGGCAAGTAGGTCTTTATTTTGTACAGTGGGTCTTTAATTTCTACTGAGAAATTTTAAACAGGGCACCTGCTTAATTGCACTGTTTAATGTAAATTTGCTTGTCTAAACACTTTAAATATCTGTAAAAAAGCAGGTGGAATAAAGTGGCTCTATGTAACTGCCAGTAGGATGGTAATCTTTTTTTAGAAATATACTGAAACCTTTTTCTTGCAGGGAACAATTTTTCATGGAGAATGAATGAAATTCAGGACTATACCATCTATTCTTAGGATTTGGTGGCATGCCTTAAAGATTCTTATTATGCAATAACGTTATTAAACAACCTTTCTGCTAAATCCACATCTGCTATTCAGCTAACATTGGTATAATTTGCAGGTTTCTGTAATTTTTCCTTAGTTAAGCTCAAGTGATTTCATGATTGATGATAACCGCCCAAGGAGAAGATATTGGTAAAAAACTGAAATCGCTTGCCTAGTTTTGTAGTATTTTACCTAGTTCATCAATTTATTTATTTATCTCCACCGCGTGTTTTAACTCAAGGAAACTTTTAAATGGAGATTGTAATTTCTGGTATGCTGAATTAAGTAATTCTTTGTGTGTGTTAGCTGCTGATATTGACTACGATTAAGTAGTATTGAAAGTGGTAGATTTTGTGAAAATATACTGGAAGATTATTTCTTAAAATCACACATTCTTACATGATGGCTTTATATACTGGAAGATTATTTCTTAAAATCACACATTCTTACATGATGGCTTTCATGCAATGTAATGAAGTACTAGGTATTATTCTTATAATTTCTTTTCATGTTGTCGCATCGAAAGTCTTTTAATTTGGACCCCTTTCTTTCACTTCTTCTAGGATTTATCTACAATGGAATAAACTCGACGTACGTTTTTTTTATTCTTCCATTCTATTTAAAATATTGAGATATTTTTTTTCACCTTCCGGATTGGGAAGTATAACAAATTTATAGGTTCATATTAATTTTAGGTAGATATCACAACATATAAGTGAAGACCCAACCAAGAAAAAACAAACGACCAATTTTTACTACCTGACAGCAAAACAATTCCATCAACTGGAAATTGACAGTTTTAATAAAAAAATGCTAAAGAAACAAGATCTTATCTCTATCCATATAATATAACTAGTATACTAGAGATTAATGATGGCAAATTGTTGCAACTGGGACCATAAGGGCATTGGATATAACTAGTATACTAGATATTAATGATGGCAAATTGTTGCAATTGGGACCATGGGGCATCTCTTATCTTTACTAGATTCACAATTTGCATTAAAAGTTTTATTATTATTTTAATTGTATTAGCATTATTTTTGTCTTTTATCATATCAAATCTTTTTTCATTCCTTCGACCTATTTAATTAGAAAACATTTATAATTAATGATACTATAATTGTATAATATGGTACCCAAGCTAATTTTAAAGAGTCTCTAGTCTTGCTTTTATACTTATAAAGGTAAACCCTTGAATTTGTACACAATAAACAACCTTTGAAGGTAAACCCTTCAATTACTTCATTGATGAAGATAGTTAACTATTTTGATGAATGGGTTTATTTGATCTATAATGTTTATTTTGTATTTATTGTTATGAAACTATTATGGATAATGAATTTATTTTATCATTTTGAATATTTGTGGAAAAATGATTTATTTCAAATAATTAAATAATAAATATTATTTATAATTAATTTAATTTTGATAAGGTCAATTAATTAATGTAAGATAAAGTTATTTTAAGTAATGATTGTTGTAGACATTGAGATGTGGGCAACAATATGAAAAATGAGTGTTTTCAAAAATTTGATGCTTATATAATTGATCCACTAATTAAAAAATGAATGTTTGTAACTAAGGCATAGGATCATATATTAGAGTCCCTCGTTGATAATAATAATAATTCTTAGGCAATAAGTTGTTGACAGGTATAACCTAAAGAGTAAAGCTTTAGCTTTGTGTTTGTGTTTGGATTGTTTGATTATCTTGCAGGCAACCTTGATCAAGTTGTATGAGAAGTCACAAATATCACATCCCATATTGGAAGGACTTAGATTACCACATGAGCCCCCATCAATATTCAATTTCTATGAACTAATCAAAGGAGGATCTATTTAATGTTTGAGTAATCAACTGAGGGGAGATGGGAGCTAAAAACCCTGAAATGAGGGGAAGAATGAGCTTCTTCAAGATCTTATCTTTGACCCATTGAGTGAGAATGCCCTTTCATTTGATGGAGATTTTACTTCTAATTTTGAGATGATTGTGCCTCAATTGTATTCTTTACCTTGAAATATGCTTCATATTTGTTCTTTACAAATGTGCTAAATAACAAGGATAAATTACCGTTCAAAGATGAGAGAATAAGATAAACTAATCTTTGAAATAATTTAAAAGAGTTTGGGTGCGAGTCCAATTGTGCCCTTGCACACATGCCCCATACAAAATGGGGACTCCCTCTTGATTTGATCAAAGTTCTTGGGTAAGTGTATTCAAGATTCTATAGTTCCAAATTTGGTTTTGGTTATGGGATGCTACCATTTGGTGTCATTGAATCAATATAGTTCTCGTCCATAAAGGGTCTCGCCTTGCTATTTGCTTTCAGGGGGCTTGATTGAATTAGGAATACATTTCATGATTTTGGGTCTGGGGGCTTGATTGAATTATGAAAAATTAAAAGTACTGTGGAAATCATTATTTTTAAATTTAAAAAATGAAGGAAATGAGATCTGTGCAAGTTTACTTTCAATCTAGACTGTTTGATCTTCATCTTCAAATCTTGGCCATTCATGGTGCATCTAGTAATGCATTTTTTATGTTCTAATTTGCCATTATCTTTCATCTTAAACTTGACAACCTTATTTTATTTTAATTATGAACATCATAAGCTTTTTGTAGCTGTTGAAGGATTTTAGTATAAAAAATGTTTTGTTTCTTTTTATTTTTGGCACATAACCTCCTCATAGTAAGCCTACACGTGTGCAGAAAGATATTGTGAGTAATTTTTTAAATATATTTTAATTCTTGTAGTGTTGTAAATGTACTCCTTAATTGTGACCCCAATTTCCACTCTCCTTAGCACTTGCTTTAGTTTCCACTCTCCTAGACAATTTTAGGAGCACTTCTAGACTTGAATATTACACTCACCCTCCCCTCAACTTAAGGGGATGTGCGCTATCCCATTTTAAAACTTAATTATCTTATTTCACGTTTAATCATTGCCAAAAATCAAAATTAGGATAACATCTCATATCATAGGCCTAGATTTACACCTCCCTTTTAGACAATTCATTTTGGTGGGATTGAAGCACACTCCAACAGTGTCCTCCCAAAATCTTTCAAAATTTCAAATATTTTGAGTGTTGGCCTTGACATTACAAAACTTGGTCTTGAATTTTGTTTTTGATTAAGGTAACAACAGGTTTTGAAGGGGCCTCGAATACCTGTACAAAAAGGAAACTTAAGATAGAGCAATAAGAATTCCCATAACACAATAGACCAGCTTGAACAAGAGGCCTAAGAGAAACACACTCAGAGAGACTCAGATGAAACACTCCCAAGCCGCTACACAATATAAATCATTGGATAGCATCAGCGGTAAAAGAGAGAGCTATCCTTTTGACCCCTTCCTATGGGACCGAAGGGTCATGTCAAAAGAAGAAGAGGATCTTTTAACATTTTTGCCTTTAACTGTAACCCAACCATCTTCAACTCTAGCAGCCTCATCATGCAACACTTCATAGTTGAGGAACCAACACCCGACAAAGGAGTAGAAACTTCCAGTGACACATCCAGCATAGGGCCAACTTTAGCCCCAACCATAGGATTGTTAATTAATGGCTTTGCCAAACCAGAGTAATGATTTATTTTTGTCGGGTTTTTATCAAAAAATCAACCTTGTGTCTTACATAAAAGCTAGTACTTTCCTCATTTGAATATACAATATTTATGATAGAGAAACTTTGCAAAATTGATCACACAAGGGGCATGTGCACCAACATGGAGATAAAAAAGATGCCAAATTATTTTTTTGCCCCCATCAAGGCATTTGGCACTAGCTAAATAGGTTTGGCATGCCAAGCCAAATGTTTTGCATTGAAAATTTGTCTTTGCCTTTTTTTTGTCTCTCTGCTACTTTGATCACATGCTTTAAACTCAAGTCAAATGCAATATCCTAACAAGAATATATACATGAAATATAACATTTAAGTATAAGTTACATTTCAGTATGTCATTTTCCCTTCTTATACTTTAAGTTAGATTTCATGTATATATTGTAGGATGTTTAAGAGTGGTTTCAAATATCTTGGAGTTATAATTTAGATTCTAGGTTTTTGAAGATCATATAAATTTATAGACTTAGTCAAATTTCAATAATCAAAATGCTCTCTCTCTCTCTCTCTCTCTCTCTCTCTCTCTCTCTCACACACACACACACACACACACACACACACACACACACACATCCCTCACTTGTATAGGGTTTAGGTAATATGGCATAGGTTATAGGATTTAAGGTATAGGGTACAAGATTAATGGTATAGGTTTAAGATATGTTGATACCTAAGAGTCTCACACCTAAATAAGGGCAATTGAGAAGTTTCATAGGTATGAGACTTAGTTTGTCCTATTAAACAACCTCAGGATTTTAGAAGCCACCTATTTGATCTTTGAGGTTTAGAAATAGGAAGAAGACTTTCCTTTAAGTAAATGCTAGGCTAAAAGGGCAATGCACCAATGCCAAGCTTTTACAACATTTCAAAAATTCTATGGATAGTTTTCACAATATCCTAAACACTTCAAACTTAAGAAAATGTCACCTTCTTAAAGAAAGATACGATGTACCACAAACCCTTCATTGTTGGAAAGGAGAACAAAACACAAGATATAAAGTGTAATATTCAAATCTTAACCATGAGAAACACCTACATGGATCTGAATAAAGGCATATATCTTCCAAAAGGAAAGACACGACATAGGAAGGTTGTTTCTAAGTGGAATCTAAATAGGATACACACTAAAACATTTATCTTCATCATACATAATTAGTTCCTATAGGGGTCTGCTAAGAGTTCATACCACCTAGATTTCATGAAAGTTAACGATTTTTGGGGAATACGTCTCAACTTGTCCAATTCATCTTCCATTCTCGAAGAAAATGGAAGAGTAAAAAATATGCATGGTCCATAATTTCTCAGGATAAGGTATATTGACATAAGTAACTATGGCCTACTATAAAAATTATCAGCACAAAACACATTCATAACAAGTAAAAGAAAGGCCCAAATTGCATAGTCAAAATACTTTATTAAGAGAAAACATGCCAAGGCTAGAAAACATGTCACACATTACACATATTATAGAATGTATTCCCATAAGGAATTTCCAAAAAGATAACCAACGGGCCTTTCAACCAAAAATTGAAGAGTTTGCATCAAAACTATCCTTTGAGAGCTCTTTTCTTTTTCATTACAAATAGGGGTTCTTATAGATTCATCCCCTTCTTTTTATATGTTGTCACCATGCTCATTAATCATGAAAATGGTTGTAACTTCCTTCATGCCAAAGATTTCTTCATTGTTTTCTTTATGTTCATGGCATGGGTGCCATCTATGCTTTGGGGAAAGATTTCCTTTTGCCACATGGATCTGATCCTCGTTTGGCCCCACAATATCCTTTATGAAATCTTTTATCTTGTATCACGTGAGGATAAACCTTTGAAACATGAAAGAACCTTGCCATGTGTCATGTAGGTGGGTACCCTTAGGAATGGATCAATGCTAACATCTTTGGGTTTTTCCATGAGGCCACACTTGTCAGGCATTGGTTGTAAAGGAGCATCAAATTTGAATATTTATTTGTGTGCGTGATGATACCACATGTCTTGAGTGAAGAATATTTAAGAGAAAATTTTGATCTTTGAAGACATTAAGTCAGGGAAGCCGACTGCTATAGAAAATATCTATAGATTTGGTGACTCATGAGGGATCTCAACCTGTTAAGAATGAAGCCAGTATCTCTGGTTGTGTTGTCTAGTACCTTATCCATTGGGCATCCTTCCATCTACCAACTTGTGATTGATGCCTCAAATCAGATATTTGTATTGAGTCATAGAGAAAACCGTACTATTAATGTATCATTTCTAATGAGAAAATCTTGCAGACAAGGATTTATCAAAGTTATAAACTTTACTTTCCAACTTGGAGAAATGAAAACACACCTTCATTTTTACAGTTTAAACTAGGATATCAATAGGACAATGGGCCCTTGCCATAAAATTGCAACTCAGGATGACGATGAGAAAAAGGAATGTATAAGATCTATAACATGGAACCACCATTCCAAAAATAAAATAACGTTGGTGATCATTCAAAGTAACAACCACAACATAAGAAATTAGAAAAATGAAAGGTGTTGTACCCCTGTATCAGGAAAGAGATACTGCATTAAATATAATAGTTTATAATTAAAGATTGCGAATGATTATACAAGGTTACCAACTTGGAATTGAGAAATCATGCGTACATAATCTCATCTCGTAAGATGTGTCAAACATTAGTCCTAGTTGTGTGCATGTGCTTTAATTCATTCCTTTTTTGAGATCTTATTCTAGAATTAGGCTATGTAATTCGGTCAATCCTTCATAGCCAATCATATAAAGCCTTTCTGCAAGTGAGACCTCCATATTTGTGAAAATATTATCACCTTGGCTTCCAAAAAGCATAGCTCTATTGCCAACCATGCATCTATAGCCTAGGTAGAGTTACTTATGCCACTTGTTTTATTTTTAATTCTCTCTTTTCTATATATAAAAGATAGTGACTTAGAAGTCACGTTTTCCAAGTTGGAATCCAAAGTGGTGCGAAAGATACCCTTTAGACTTTTCACTTAATAAAAGTTTGAAGTTTATCCATATACTGTCTCATAAAAGGCAATCAATGTGTTTTTATGGAAAGAAATCATGGACGACACCATTTGTACTTTGATGAGACATGTAATCACTCAATATCTTAATTTAAGAGTTAATAATCTAAAAAAATCTAAGAAAATATCATGCCATGAATATTGGTATTTAATGCATTAAATTATTTCCAAAAAACAACGCATACAAGGGTGCCAGCAAGAAGTTGAGTCCACTTTTTGGGCAAAAAGTGGAAGTGTTTTTCCTGTTTTTCAAATTTTCTGTCAATTGATGTCAAAATTTGAGGCACTTAGAGATTGAATCTTAGAAAAATCCACTAATAGAAAATGTAGTGCTCGGAGTCTAGTTTTCAAATATGTAATTTTTTTTAATACCCACATGGTAAAAAATACATTTTAATAGGTATTTTAAAAAACCTTTTTTTCAAAATGCCTATTTTAGGACCATACCGCACACGTGTACAACCACCCTATTTTGAAGTAAATAAATAAATTTTTGTAAATCCTTCTGGGGAAAGGTACCTAAAACATAAAAGATTGATGAGAATATTTTTGCTTTTTTTTGTTGTATTTTTTTATATTAATTTTAAATTGACTATAAAGTACATTTTCAAAACCTCTGGTGTACGACCACCATAATTTGATGAAAATTTCACTTATTTATTTATTTTTTAAATTTTGAGGAAAATTCTATGTAGATTGATGTCATATAATTCATTTTTCCAAAAATATAAAATCAAAAAAGTTATTAAAATTTTACTTAACCTTACTATTTCAACTTTAGGTACCACTTTGGCATAATAAATATTTTAAAAATACTAAAATTATTCATATCACTACAAAAGATATAATTTTATAATCTGTACAATATGAATTGAAATGGGTTTTCATTTCGTCAAAAAATTCATTCGGGAAGACCTCTAAAAAATTACGATAAAGCATAAATTTTATATATCAATGCCTTAGCCATATTTTTGCAAAGTCAAGCACAGGCTTGGTGGGACCAAGCCTGTCCCGAACCAAAAACTAGGGCACAAGTATGGTTCCCGCTCCTAATTTTTAGAAACGGGCACCCGTTTTGTTTTGGACCATTGAAATAGAAACGAGCACCCATTTTATAAATGGGCGCTCGTTTTATAAACGGGTGCCCGTTTCTATTTAAATTACGGGTGCCCATTTCTGAAAGAGCCGATGGAGACAAAAAAACTAACTGTGGGCCTGATCTCAATGATTGCCGAGTATTCAACCATTTCTATGACATATTGATACAACAGAAAGAATATTTTAACCTACATTCTCTTTTTTTGTCTTGTTCTGGATTTGACAAGAAGAGATTAATTTGAATTCAAATTTTGGTGCAAACATAGGATCAAAGAAATGTAGAAAGAGGCAAAGAAAGGTTCTGATAGCTAACGAGGTTACAAAAAATAGAGAGAAGGAGACAAAACGACAACGAGAAAGAAGAGCAACAATTCAAAAACTGAAAAAATCCTGGAGCATCGAGTTCAACAATCGTTTCAGAAGAGGAGAAGAATGAGGACACCATGATGGATGCCAAGGTTGAAGAAGAAAATACAATAGGAGAAAATTCAGGTGCATTTTATAATCAAGTGTTGGATACATGTATGTCTTCACAGCCAAATGAAACTTATTCTGATAAAGAACTTGATCTTTTTGTATTAGCAGGTTACTCTTTAAATCATTTAGATTTTCTTCCTGAAAATAGAGTAACGGATTATATTGCACATCAAACACCACAAATTAGTAATGTTAATCATAATGATAAAGGAAATGAATGTCAAACCCCAATTGAAAGTGAAATTCAAACCCCAATTGAAATCAACAATCAAATGACAATTGAGATCAACAATGTGGATGTAGACATACAAACACCAATTGAGAAAGAAACCCCCAAAAATGATAATGAAATGAATGAACAATTTCAAATTAAAAGTGACGTGCTAGACAATCTGCTTAGTTTGGTTTCATGGAGACAGATTAGGACACACGCGAGTAAATTGTTTAGAGAAGTTTTTTATAATAAGAAAATTGGGTTTCAATGTCAATTAATGTTACAACTAATTAAAATGACTAAAATGTGAAAAGTGATGAAGAGGTTAGACATTTATGTGAAATATAAGAAGAAGGATGAGTCTCTAAAACAAGTTGTATCAACTGTTGCTAGTGCCTTTGACACAATCGAAAAGAAAAGTCATTCTAAAGATAGGAATGCGGCATGACGAGCAATAACAACAACTTTAGTAAACAAAACTACTTGTGATAAAAGAATGATGACAAACATAAGTGGATATCTTAATATTCATCATAAAACTTTAGCAAGAGCTGTAAAGAGAAGAGTTAACTTTGAAAGTGATCCAACAAACCATTTATGGAGCTTTAGTGGCAGACTCCTGAGGTTTGACATGAAACTTACTAGTGAAGTCAAAACTTTGATTGAAAATTTTTGGCACGATAATACAAGAGTATCATCTAATGCTAGAGATGTTCTTAAATTAAGAGTCAGCTCAAAAATTCGTGATCCACATCCAAAACATCTTTTGGATATGACTAAAACTGAATTGTATAAAAAAATTGTGGATGTTAAGGTGTTAACTATTTCTATTAGTCAAAGATCTTTTGAAAAATGTAAACCATGGTATGTAAGGATTAACAAGGAAAGAGTAACGTGTTGTTGCAAAATTCACGTTCAGTTTCGTTATCATTATGATGTATTTTGATCTATACATTCTACCATGCATACTAATAAAATGTTGCAAGAATGTGGTATAAATATAGCACCTCAAACTATAAAAGAAATTATATTAGGTTTGTTTTGTAACCCACCTAATGAGCATTTTTTTTCTTTTGAATGCATGTGTTTCTGGTGTATGTGATGTATGTGGCAATATTGCATTTTTAGATGAATGTTTGCATGAAAATATTTCAATTGATTTTGGTCATCAATTAGTTGATGTAAAAATATTTAAAACTATTGAGTATCCATTGAAGGATGGAAAGGTTGGAAAACTGTGTGAGCTAATTACTGAAAAAGTTAGTGTTCATGCATTTATGAATGAATTCAAGAATGAGGTTGTACCTAAATATGTGAAACACTCCCAAAATGCTATATGGCTTGATGGACAATTTCGCATATGCAAGAATACGTTTCCAATTGGTAGTATAATTTCAGTTGTTGACTTTGCAGAGAACTACACACTTGCACCACAAGATGAGATCCAACCACAATATTATAATTCAGTGCAAGTAACAATGTTTGTTCATATTGTCTATACGCATGCACCTAATAGTACAAAAGATGATCAAATTTTTTTGAGAGAGTATCATTTCTATATGAGTGATAATAAATTGCATTCATTAGAGTTTGTCTAGTACTGCTTTAAGATATTTTATGAGAATTTAAGGGAGAGAGAAATTCATATAACACAACATCTAATATGGTCAGATAATTGCACAGGGCAATTTAAGAATGCTAGAATATTTTATTGGTTGAGTAGGATACACAAGAAAAGTAATGTCCAACATATTTGGAGTTTTTTTGAGGCTGGACATGGTAAAGGAGAACATGATGGTGCCGGTTCATGTGTTAAGAGATCCCCGTGTAGAGAGAAACTCAAATTTGAGGAAAATGCAAAATTTAAAGATGCACGTGCAGTTGTTGAGTGGTGTAAAATAAGTTTGTCTATAGGATCAAGTAAAAACTCTACAATCAAGTGTTTCTTCTGGCTAGTTGAAGAGAATTATATCCTTTTAAGATATGATTGTGATACAATCAGCAGGTGTGCTAAATGGCATTCATTTATGAGTTCTAATTCTAACACTTGGACTATATGGACTAGGAAGCTTGCATGTTTTTGTCAATTTTGTGTTGCAAGTGAATGGAAAGAATGCGAGCATATGGAATGGGTTGAAGAATGGAAATATAAATCCTTAACACCTAGTGAGCCACAAGATCAAGATGATATAATAAATGAAGACCTAAATCATGCATTTGCATTAGAAGATTATGATCTTGTTTCATACCTCATAGAACCTGGTAATTTTATTCAATTTCTTGTAAAAATTTAAACTATATTATTAATATAAGTCATCTGATTATTATTGTATTAGAATTATATGTCTAAGAAATTTTATTTGTACATGTACTTAATTTTGTTTTGCTAGACATGTGTATGTTGTTATTGCACCCGAGGATAATGAAGAGCAGACTGATTATTGACTAGCTCGATGTGTACAACCTAAGAAAAAGTTGATATGTCATGAAGTAGATGATGATGGTTTTAAATATCCAATTGGGTATGTTGTGGTTGTTGGTGCATGGCTATGCAAATACCTAAGAAGAAGGAATGGTTTGCTAGCTTTTGAAGACTACCTATTAGAAAAGAAGATTATACATTATTCTCATTTGGTAGTGGCAACAAATATCAAATTGGAAAGATACAAAGGGAGACCTGCTAATAAAATATTATGGACACTTTCAATGGAAGACCATGAGGCAATC
>MU223269.1:745808-761345 GCA_018584345.1 Thuja plicata
ATATATAAAATTGATTGGTTGATTTTTAGTTTGATATTAAGGCCATCATGATACAATTGAAGTTGAGTTTGTTTGATATTAAAATATATAAGTGTTCTTGCCTTATTAATATTATAATTAAAGTATTTGTTTAGTTGATAGATGAGTCATGGTAGGACTTTAGAGGTAGGATAGATAATAATTTAAGATTAAAAAACTCTTGGAAGTTTAATGCATTATGATTGTAGTAGGTTGATGACTTTTATAGTTGTTAGGGTTGACCTTGACCAAATTATATTAGGCAACTATGACTAGCATAGTTGAAATTGGGTTTGTTTATTACCATAAAATATTTGCCAAATATTAATGAGCAACCAATTTGTCTATAAAAAATATTTGTAGGTTGATTATTTGATTTTGAATTGGATAGTTAAGTAAACTAAAATAACTCTTGAGTGGTTCTAAAATAAAATAAGAAAAAATCTTTAGTAAATAAAATAACTGAAGATTAATATCCTAGACAAATGTATTTAAAATATCTATAATTTTATCATGCAAACAAGTATTTTATAATAAACAAAAAAGAAAATATCGTTCTAACATGTATATTTACAAAAATCAAACTATAAAATAACTCTTAAAGAAATAAGAATAACTCTTTAAAAATAAAATAACTATAGATTAAATCAGTGATCCATAACTCGCGGTGTGTCATGCGAGTTCAGGTGGGTCGCAGGCAATTTAGTCCCTGGCGAGTTTATATGACCCGCCAGCATGACCCGCCGAGTCATTGGTCATGACCCGCATGACTAGTCGTAGAGCCAATGGTTCATGCCATGACCCGCCAGGTCCGTGGCCTATGACCCGCATGTGGCAACAGTCATCCGCCAAGTTTAAAACAAAAAAAAAACACTTTTTAATTACAATCTCCATCTTAGGATCAGATAGATTTTGGACACTGACTCCTCTCTGATCACTCTAGCAGAGATTGATCCAGAGTTTGAGTGGCTCACTGAGTCTACCGATCCTATCTTCACTAAGGAGGACCATGAATGGGTTGACCAGGCAGACAGAGAGGTTGCAGCTATGGCTATGGCAGAGGAGGATAGAGCACGATCAACTTGTTATGCCCTGCATCCCCGTCCCTACATTTTGTGTGCAAAATGTTGGGTCCCCCTTTTTTGCTTTTTTTTCTGCTTTTGCTTTACGGTTTCGCCTGTCTTTCTTTCCTTTTTGTTTTCTTTCTCTGGGGTTTTCTTCCCCGGTGTGGCGTTTTGTGGTTTGTTTTCTGTCTCCGGGACTCCGGTCCTGGAGGTTGTCTTTTGTTGGGAACCGGATTTCGGACTCCGAGATTTTTCGTCGTGATGTTCTTAGGGATATCATCACGAGGAATCCCCGGGCCCGGAGTCCGGAGGTTTTGCCTGTCCGGAGATCGCCGGAAGGAGGAGGATCGCCTTTTTACCACAGGTATAAATAGAAATTATCTGTCACTTTCGCACTTACCGCGATTAAAACCTTCGAGCACTTAGGGCGAATTAGAGCGATTTTAAAGCGATTAACAGAACATTTGCAGAGAATTTGTGATAATCAAGGCTTAACATCTTCTGCATTCTCAGGCAATTGCGAGTGCTTCGTGGTGGTGATTTTGAAAGTTTGTCAAACTTGAGCTCCCGTGGTAATCTCCCCTTTCTTCCGCCTTTTGCGTTCTCAAGTTGGTGTTTCTGCCTTCCCTCCTCTCTGTTTTGTTTCCGCTTTCTGGTTTTTCTTTGGGTTTGCTTGGTTTTGTTTGTTTTTGTTTTGTTTTCGCTCTGGCTTGTCTGGTCCGTGGTCTTCTGGTTTTGCCGCCCGTTGGTGGGTCGGCTCTGCCAGAAGGTTTGTCCGCCCTCTGTGCGGAGGTCGTTTGTCTGTAAAGTCTGTAAATTGCGTAAATAATATAAATGTGTAGATAGTTGTTTTTGTTTCTGCTTTGTATGGTTTTCCCACGGATGTCGTCCCGCATTGTTTATTCATGTATATACGTATATAGTTGTAAATAGTCTATGTATATCTTCCCATTTTAGTGTGTATATCTCTCAGCTTCGTGCATATCCTTCCAGGTGACTCGACAAGCTGGCCGAGTCACCTTTGCTTCTGGTTTTTCGCCTTCGAACTCGCTTCGAGGCAGAAAACCACCTGTTTGAAACTCGGCTCTCGGCCAGTTTCAAACAAGAAATTTTCTCTCTCCTCCATGAAGTTTGTCAGAACCTCATTTACGTCCCATGCGCGCAATCAATTCCATCCAAGTGGCTTTCCCTTTTCGCGCGCTCAGACAGTTGGCTCCGCCGTCATCGCCATCATATCTATTTAATGCCAACGCACGTGGCGTCCACGTGGGCTTGACAACTTGCCTGTTCACATATCTTTGCTAATGGTCATTTCTCCGGGCTTCGGGCCCCTTACCACCGTCTATCCTGTGTCTTTGCCAAGTGTGATAAAATTCCCCAGACCCGGATATGTTGATACTTTAAGTTCACGATATATTTTGCTTTTCGGTTATCTTTGCATGATACTAACTTTTCAGGAAAAGCAAACACCGCAGTGGTAAGATTTTTGGACCCCGGAATAACTATTTTATTTTGATAAAAATATTCTGACGGTCGCTTTGCCTTGCAGGTTCCCGGACTTCGTCTTCTAAATATGTCTGAAGCGTCCGCATCATCTCCTCCCGGAAGTCTGGAACTACCAACAGCGACGGAAACCAGGGCCGCAATGAAATCTAAAATGGAGAGGGCCCTGGAGAAACTTACTCTCAACATGAAGTTCGTGCAGAACAACAAAATTACGGGCTCAAAGATTGAGTCCAAGGTTAAACTCATAACTGACACCAGCGTCAGAACATGGGCAGAGATGCAAGCCTTGGTAAAAGTAATGCACATCCAGCGACAAGCTGGGGATCAATTAGCGATCAACGTCGGAGGTTCTGGGATCCTCCGGGTAGCTTGCTTCCCGTGCTCCGTGCAGTCTCCGGAGCTTATCCTGACGCTAGCGGCCAACTACAACTCCTCTGTTCAGGCTGTTATGCTTTCAGCCACAGAACCTACAGGATACCCCACTCCTCTGGTATCCCTCGACCCAGACACATTTCGGGTGGGATTAGGAATCCCACAATTCGACAGAGCCACAGTGGTTACAAGGGCTGATGCCTTGGACCAGTTTACTCAACTGGAGGATGCTGCCCGGGTGTACATGAATACCCATTGGCTCAAAGCCTCGAAGAGGGATCCAAAGAGAATGAAGATAGAAATCCCCCGCTCTGAATTCAAGGAGAGCATCCAGATGGGGATAATAGCATTAGCCCGGGTATTCGGGCAACCCTCCGCCCTGGAATTTGCAAAATGGATATATTATTTCCTCCTCGGCATCTCCACCAAGGGAGAATTCTTCAACTGGGCCGCAATAATCTCCAATCACGTCGACTCCCAGTTCCTCCAGGTGGACAGGAAAAAGAAGTTTTATATGTCTTCTTACATTTTCTGGGCCCTAGCTCAGTAGAGGCCCCACTCCAATGGCCTACTTACATATGGCATGCTCGGGATGGGCTTGGAACAAAAAGCACCATGGGACCATTTCCCACAGATCCAATGGGAGGCCAGCTTCCCCAGTTTTTGCCGAGTAAACGACGCGTTCGTTTACTACCATCTGTTCATGCCCACCCGGGATGCCAGATACCACCTATCCACTGAGGCGATGAAGTTAATTAGTAGTTATGGACACTACTACATTCAGTTCCAGCAGCATACATACATTAGGGTCGACGGCTTTTCTGGGAAACCCTACTTGTTGCCCAGACATTGCGGGGACAAGATCGTGCTGCTGGAATATTGCCGGCAGATGATGGAATTGCACACCTTCTTTGCCCTCAAGAAGGAACCCAACGTCTCGTTCCCAATCACCTGTGGGAACTACACCTGCAGTCTGGCCGCCGCAAAAGAGGCGGACAATGAGCTGAAAAGTTATAACTTGCAAGAATTCTATCTGGCGCGGAAGAACTTTGATCCACATGGAAAAATAGCAACGGCAATGCCCTGGGCTTCAGAGCCCCATCAAATACACATGGAGGACTTCTGGGCAGATTGCCAAGACGATGTGGAGGTGCGAAGCTGGCACTATATCAAAATGACAGCTGGAATGATGCAGGAACTAAAGCTTCGGAGATTCCCTCCGGGCTTCTCTGACGCCGCCCCCACCATAGATCCCCAGTACAAAGAAAAGGGGATCGATACGTTGGCACTGCCAGCAATGGATTGGGCCGCCCAGGAGGGGCCCACAATTGAGGACTTCACTCGAGATGTGGTCGAGCGAAGTCATGCCTATTTTAAGAGGGTGTGCTCTGGGAGTATGCGTCAAGCTCCCCGACCGGCACCAAAGTCGACTCCGCCACCGGTACCAAGATTGACCCCGGGGGCCGGGACTTCCTCGCAGGGTGCAGACAAGGGAAAAGGGATAGCTACAACACCCTCCGCGCAAGAAGTCCCCATACAGGAACATATCAAGCAATCTGTGGCGGCCTCCCAGTAAATGAGGGAGCAGTTAATGACGAGGCTGGCCACTCCCCCGCTCATGGCCGGACCAATTCATCCTCCATCCTCCCCATCGCTGGCAGCCTTAATGGTCAAGGAAAAGGGGGTGGATCCCATGGAGGACGCAGCTATAGCCGATGCGGGGCCACCTTTGGTCACTCGGAGGAAGAGGAAGCACATAAAGCAGCCCAAGGCAGAACCAGCGCCAGTGGCGTCCCTCCCCCGGGAAGTAGAGATCCTTTCTTCCAGTTCCCCAGAATCGGAGGAAGAAACAGAGCCTGCAGAGGTCCCAGCCAGTCCCCCTCTGCAAGAGGAATTTGATGATGTATTTGCAACCGATGAGTTCGGAAACTTGCAAGTGGACGATACAAAAGCAGGGACAGAAGTCTCGGAGAAAGAAGCGGGGGCTGCGGACCAAGAAGACCTGGAACAGGAACCTGCGCAAGAGCAAGAGTAGGAGATAGAAGAAAAGGAGCCAAAACCGGAAATTGTCTCCGGGGCTCAAGAGGTACAAGGTCCAGGAGTGGACCAACCAAAGCCGAGAGAACAAATGGCATCCGCTGGGGGAACCGAACCTCCGGGAATAACCATAAACCCAGCCGCCACATTCCCAAGGCCACTCCCGGGGGCAACCTTCAGGCAGGTTATCACAGCGGCCCAAACTCTAAATCTTGGCCCGATACCTCCCCTACTGCCAACAGAGGAAGAAGCCCTGGCAGAAGAAGAAGAAGAAGAGAAACAGCTTGAAGAGGAAATCCCTGAAGAAGCCTACCAAGGTCCAGACCCAACAATAGACACACAGGACAAGGCTGAGGAGATGGAGGTTGACAAAGAAAATATTGCTGCAGAAGAAGTTGAGGCAGGGAGGACGGATGAGGTCCATGACACTGAGGAGCAACAGCCATCGGAGACTGGGAGGGAATCAGGAGAAAAAATTCTGGCAGGAAGGCCGCCTCTCCCACCTCAGTGGCTGATAGAGAGAAAAAAGAGAAAAGCTCAGTCCGCTCCGGTGATTCCCCTCTCCCTGGCCGAAATGATGGCCCAAGTTCAGGCCCCGCCGAAGGTGAAGAAAGCCCGGACAGTTCATACTTTGCGAACTGGGCCGGGCGAAGAAGCCGTTGCCGTTGTAGCGACACCTCCCCCAGATGCTGATGAAGCAACTGCAGACCCCGCAGATTACGATGTTGCAGAGGTATCCCTGGGCAAAAGAGGAAAGCAAGGCGAGGTGGACTTGCTTAAGGAGGCAGCAAGGGCAGTCGAAGCCCGATACGAAAAGGAGGCCCAGAGGCTTAAAGCTGAGAAAGAGAAGAATGCAAATCTTATGGGATTGCTTACTGAGCTGGCCAGACCCATCAATGCCGCCCCTCCAGAGACCTCCACAACTGAAGAATTACCGCAGAGCGATATAGACTCCCTGCGAGTAATGAAAAAGAAGGCCCAAGTAGTGGATGAATGGGTCGCCCTACAGATAGAAAACACCCGACATTTTTACTAGCGTCCACTCTCCCAGACTTATACACAGCCCGACAAGTTATCCATCAGGCGGAAGCACTCATTGAGAAATGGGAGAGTGATGCTGAAAATTACCAAGCGGGGAAGGTGGAGCTCGAAGAGCTCCTCACCTTGGGAGAAGACATAGTTTCCGAATCTAGAATTCTGGGTGAGGAATCATTTGATTTTGTGAGAACTCAGCACTCCAGACTTGACCTCACATTGGAGGTGACCAAGCAACTGGTAGAGTCCTTGCAGGAAAAGGTAAACCTTGTAAAATATTCTTCTAATTTATACAAGTCTTTTGTAATAAAGGCTTCCGGGGCTGATCCCCTTAGTACAGATACTTATACCCCCGAAGATTCAGTTTTGGGGAGTTTTGATGAGATAATGAAATCCCGGTATCAATCTCCGGAGGGAGTGGATGGGGCCCAGATGATGAAACTGACCAAGATGATACTTAAGAGTCATGACGCTGCAAGAATGGCGGATGAATTCAAAGAGAATGTTCCAGACCTGGGGGAACAAGTTGAAGTGGCCAAGCACAGAAGGGCCAGCCTAAAAGAGATGGACAAGGATGAAATTTTCCGCCTCCTCCAGGCCTTCAGCGATAATAAGCAACCTTGAGCTTTCTCCGGAGGTTAGGGAAAAACTCACATTGAGTATTCTTTATTCTTTTGGGGACGTAAGTTCCCGGATCCCGGAGTTCCGGATCCAACAATTTTGTATTCTTTAAAGTAATCCGTGTCCCGGTCCCCGAGGCCGACCGGTCACTTTCAGAGGTGGTTAATAAAGACTGTTAGAAGGTAGCTGGCCACATCATGGAGCGTCGGCTTGGCAGTTGGTCTTCTGACAGGATGGTCTTCTCAAGACGCCGCTCAGTAGTACATCTGGCACATTGGAGATAGGGCGCCGCATTTCCCATTTATGAGGCATGTAGCCTCGGTCCCCGGGGGACCTACTTTCTTCTTTCTCGTCTCTGGCTCTCTTCTCGAGACCGATTCTTTCGCTGCATATTCTTGTCTTATTCTTCTGACATGGTAGACCTATTCCGTCTCCAGGTCTTTTGTAGGGTGGCGCAGGTAGTACCAGCCCCCAGATATTATATTTTATTGGGACATGATGTAAATAGGGTTAGGGTTAAGAGAGTTGTATAAATAGGAAGATCGGCCCATTTCCAAGGGTCGGCGAAATTGATGATTTTGTTGTCCATAGCAATAGCAAAGTGATTTCCCTTTTCAAGTTGCAGAGCTCAATGCTCCATTTGTTCTGTTCTTGATAGTTAGATGCTCCCCTGGAGCCACCATTGTATCACGCACCAGTGCTTGCTGGACTGAATATTAATGAAGAAGGAAGAATTCTTGGCAATGATGTTGTTGACGCTCTTGCTTCTGAGTTTATGGTATTTCATGTTTTAACGTTCTGTATGTCTTTTACTCTGGTATGTTAAAGTAGATTAACGACCTCTTTATTCCCACTACTGATAAAATGCTAGCTGATGGTTATGTATTTCTTCGGTATTTAGTATAGTATACCAGGGTATCATTGATGTTCCGGACATTTTAGCATGACTATAGTTAGATGAAATACTTCTAACCCTGCAGGATCTTTTTCGTTTTATTTGTTAAGTATAGAACGCTCGGGAAAACTTTACTTTGATCGAATCTCCGGAGGAGATGAGTTGAAGAAACTAGCTATCCCCCTCGAAAACAGTCACCTCTCCCAACCGAGCCCCGCACCGTCGTGACCCGACACCCAGGTGCTTGAAGACACGGAGGATTTATTTCCCTCGGACAACCTTTGCAGGCGGAGTTGGCCGATTTCCCCGGAACCCGGTGACAACTTATGACTGTTGGCGGACCCAGTCAGCAAAACCCCGTCAACACAACTGCCCGTACAACTGATGTTGATCAGAGTGACACCTCACAGGCAGAGACTATGGCTTTTCAATCATCCAGGACCTACCTTAGACGCATTTGTAGGAGGCAGACAAACTACTCTGAGGCTGAGGCTGAGCTAGAGCTTGAACCATAGACTTGTTTTTGTTTACACATATGTTTCGGAATATTTGATGTCATGGATTTCATGGATTTTATATACATTTGACAATATTTTAAATTTTGCATATCTATGTTTTTTATTTCCTTCAGCTATAATTTATGTTTGTACTTATGTGATGGATGTATGTTTATGTATGTGATCAAATTAGCTTCTATTTGATGATTCCATAGTGTCTTTAAGATTTATTCAATAATGGGTGCATGAAACAACTTTTAAATCGTAATTAATCTTTGTTTTTTTTCATTTTGCCGAGTCATAGCCGAGTCGTTGCCGAGTCATTGACGAGTCATGGGTCGAGTTGACCTTGTCGAGTCATAGGCGAGTCCGAGTCATGAAGCTATGGATTAAATTATATAACCAATTCATATATATACATGTACATTTACATATGTATGAGAGTTAAATACATGTGTTAAACACTAACATACATGTACATTTGATTTAAAGATTTGGATATATCATCCTCATCAATTATTACACCGAAAGATATTTTCAACAGTCACAACATAGATTGAAGGAATTTGTGTACATAAAAAAGAAAGGCTTCACATGCTTAGCAGTTACAAATAAAGTGTAAGAGGCAGTGGTTCCCTTGGTTTGTGAATATTACACAACATAGACAACTCACTCAATGGATGAAAATGTCATTCCATTTTAAATATCCCATGCAATGCTCTTCTTCTTGCACCCATTTATTCTTAAAATTGTTTCTATCAGATTTAGGCTTTCGAGCTTCTATTTATGGGTGAGTTTCACATTTTTTTATTTAGTCGTGTCTTATGTGATTTAATGTGCTTTTTCAACATCTTTTGATATCTTTCTGGTGGTTGCAAATTTGAATTTCTTCCCCCGATGAGGATTCTAGTAAAATACCATGGCTCATGTTATAGGAGGTTTGATAGAATCTTCCGCGATCTTGAAGGAGAGAATAAAAACAAGATTGCCATGTTTGAAAATCATAAAAAAAATGTATAGTTCTGGTAAGAATCTATTAGTGCGACGAGGACGATAATGACCCAACAAATGAACATTTCTATTTGGTATTTTTCTTGAAAATAAATATCAAGAACCAATAGAAATGAGGCAAGTTTACTATTTTAAAATAGGAAAGGCCTATCAATATAAATGGCTTCTATGAGGAAGCATACCACTACACTTGTACGCAATGAAATGTTATGTATATCTATACATTGTAATATAACTTGAATTTTTTGTGGGCTAATATTAAGATCTTTTCTCATTTTTGAATTAATTTATTGTTAATTTTGATATAAATTGAGATAATTTTTATTTTAGATGTGATCAGATCCATGGTGGGGAAGGGATCAAACATGCAACCATACGATCTCCTTTTAAAAATGTTCTAAGGGTTTGTGTACATGTCTGACTTGCATGATTTACAATCTTGTTTTGTGTTGGGAGAGTTTGAAAGCCAAATAACTTTTCTCATCAAACGGTTTTTCGTTTTGGTGGACAATTTCAAACAATGAACCTTTGTATACACAATTTAGTGAAAAAAAAAAAAATTAATAGCTTTTTATTTTTCTAAATTTTATAACTTTTTCAATTTTCAATTTTTCACATTTGTATGTTACCTTTATTTACAAATTTTCAATGATTTAAGTTAGTAGTAGCCTTTCATCTCCATTTTTAAATATTGTTTGGGATATATTTTCATTTTTAATTAATCACTTAATCTCTAGGTGCAATCTTTTCAATATTCATGTGATGTTTGGTCTTCTTAAATATTTTTGATCTTCTTGAATTTTTATTTATGTAAATTATTAGATAATGATAACTTTCGATGTCATTTTACATAAAAAATTTAAAATATAAGTTTGCTAGTACTAAACAAACTCAACTACAAAAGTATAAAATAAATATATTAATTACATTGATAACAAATTTAAAAATAATTATTAATATAAATATTTTATCTTTCTTGCTTTTGATTTTTAAAATATTTTATGTGAATGATGAGATCGTAATCAAACTAGTACAAGTTTGTGAAAGTAAAGAATCAAGAAATTAAATTTTATTATTAATATATTCATCACATTGTTAACATATATTGCAATATATTTTTAGTTTAATGAACTTGACCAAATTATTTTACCTAGGCTAGAGTCTTTGAGAATTAACTAAACTATTAATTTTTGAGGAAAAGAAAGCCTGGGAAAATATTATATATAGTGTAGTATGCGCTTTCACAAAATTATATACACATGTATGTATATATATCAATAGATATAACTTGCAAGCGTGTGTGTATGTATTGATACACACATGCATATACATACACAAAACACAGACACACATACATACATACGTAACTATCAATTTTTTTTTAAAATTTTGAACATATTAAATTATCTTTTTATAATTCAATAATGGTGAAAATATTTAAGGATGATATAAGATACAATGTAGGCACCACCACACCACTCCATCTTATTGAAAATATTCGAACTACCTGTAGACACCTAAAAATGACCTACTGCTCTAGTGCAATGACATTACTAATATTCCTCTTTAATTTATTTAATGATCTTTATTATTTAATAAATTGTGTCTTTCTACCATATTCTAAGATCATAATCACCATTTCCCTTTAATTTTATAATTAAGTAGTTTTAATTAATTACTTTAATTATTCAATGTTTAATCAATATTCATCACCTATTCGTCTACAAAAAAATAAAATAATCAAACATTATTTAATTATTCCCTGTCTCCTTATAATTAATTAAATAATCAAATTTAATTAATGTTCCCCTTCACTAATTATTACATTTATTTAATAATTAAATCAAATTCTATCACATGATTAAATAAATAATAATTATTTAACTAAACTAATTAATCCTATCTCATGATTAAATAAATTATATTTATTTAAATAAACTAATTATTATTGGAATTGATGAAAAACTCAACCCCACAGCTCCCAAGAATCACCTGCATGCAAACACCTATCACAGAAAAAGAGAAACAAAAGCTATGGAGGCCAGAAACAACAGATCTGTGGAAGAGGAAACATCCTTAATTGATTCAACAATAAATACAAAATACAAGATGATTCAAGATCAATCAGAATTAATTAACAAATACAAAGAGATCAAACCTTACAAAAGGTGATCAAAACCCTAAAAATGGGAGAAACCTAGGTTGCACGATAATAATTAATAAAGAATTAATTATTATATGCCTAAAGTTTGGCTTAAGTGAACTAGAGATAATAAGTGACTTTAATAATTAATTCAGAATGATTTAATTAATATCTGAATTAACTTATTACTCTAATATCCCCCCTTAAGATAAACTTAGGGAGAAGCTAAAAACCTAGAAACAACTACTGAAAGTAGGAAATGGGTCTGACAACATGGCCTTATCAGGTACCCAAGTACAAAAAGTCTTTGTAAAGAGGAGAAGAGAAGAAAACCCAGTGGGAAAAACTCTCTCTGAAAAGAGATGAAGACTTGTGAAGGATTGAAGAAGCCTCCAAACTAGAGAATGTCCCAGACGATAGGAACAAAGGAAGAACATGAAGAACATCATTGAAGCATGAAGATACAAAGTCGAAGAATAACAGTTGGAACCTCCACTGTAATGGAACATGATCAGGTAGAGAAGACTGTAAACAAAGTCTGCAGAGCTGATCAATTGAAGATGGAAGGATGCCTGCAAAATATGAACAAAAGAGTGTCCATATGGTAAATGATCAATCTCATTGAAATGCATAGGTACCCAGCCACTGCATCCGCCTAGTACGTGGAACAAATACTGAATACATAGATCACTCCATCGAACCAAGGAAGCATTAGAACCAACATGAGACACCCACCATAATGCTGAGTAGGGAGAGGCATGCCAGGTACACTGAACCAAAATACCAAGAATAACTGAAGAACCATGACCATAGAAAGTGCAATAGAAAGTACAAGCACATATAAAGGATGGTGTCGTGGAGGAAACACACTCTTGACACACATCATGAGGCTAATGTCATGGAAGGAAAACTCACTTGAAAAAGGTATATCAAACCCCCCCATGACACTTTATAATGTAGTGCGAGTACAAACAGACACAAAAATGTCTAAGATCCCAAGCATGCATCAGATGATACTTTATTGCAGTCCGTTTGCAAATAAGAAAAACTACAGAAATAAATGTCTACAATGCTCAGGAATGACAAAAAATCTGTATGAACATGAGTAACAACTAAAAAGGAGTCATCCCATGCAAGGAAAATTATCCTAAGACCTGAAACATCCAAGATAATCACTAGATTGCAAAAAAGAAAAAAAACTTGAATAAAATGTACTTGGAGTAGATTCTGGATGTGAGACCCATAAAATAAGATAGAGCACTGAACCATCTTTCCAACGACATGCAGAAGTAAAAAAAATGGAGTCCAGATGAGCAAGATATGGCTCCCAGAGTGCAAAAAAGAACCCTGACTTTAACTGGAAAATTAGTTGCAAGACGAAAAATTAGGAAATCAAACCTGGAAATCAGATCAGGCTTGGAACTAGGTTTTTCATGATATCTCATTTGGCAAAAAATACCTCTATTTTCTCAAGATACGAGTAAAAAACCGAAGAGGGCTCCAAAACAAGAACTCCAAGAAACTTCTGCCAAATCTGGCGGAGCTCCACTAAATATGGCGAGACTGCTAAATTTTTGGCCAAATTTGGCAGATTTACCAAGAAATCTTTTTTTTAACTTTACACGGTGGCGTGATTTTGGAGGTGGCACGGAAACGGAGGTGACACAAAATATGAGGTGATTTTTTTGCCTCATAAGTGTGCCAAGGTCGTACATGTAAAAAAGAGGCCCTAGATTTCAACTGTCCAAATTGGACAAGTCTTATATGTACATAGAGGTTTTTGGGCTTTTCGGATGCAACCGTGAGGTCGATTTCTACCCAAAATGCTCCGAAAAATAACTCCCCCCAAATCCACAAAAATATGAACCACAAAACCTCGTAAAAATACAGATATGAAGAATAAGACCAAATCTCTCATGAAGAGAACATGGGCATGAAGATCTGGAGCTCTGATACCATATTGGAGCTGATGAAAAACTATCAACCCTACAGCTCCCAAGAATCACTTGCATGCAAACACCTATCACAGAATGATAGAAGCAAAAGTTATGGAGGCAAAAAACAACAGATCAATGAAAGAGGAAAGATCCTCAATTGATTCAATAATAGAATACAAAATACAAGATGATTCAAGATCAATTAGAATTAATTAACAAATACAAAGAGATCAAACTTTATAAAAGGTGATTAAAACCCTAAAAATGGGAGAAACCTAGGTTGCATGATAATAATTAACAAAGAATTAATTATTATATGCCTAAAGTTTAGATTAAGAACTAGAGATAATAAGTGACTTTAATAATTAAATCAGAATTATTTAATTAATAAGTGAATTAACTTATTACTCTAACAATTATCCCCCTCTCATGATTAAATAAATAGTATTTATTTAATTAAACTAATAATTCCTATCATAAATAAATAAGTAATTATTTATTTACAAAATATCCCTACCTGTGTGCAAATAAATAATTTATTATTTATTTAAATCATAATTATCCTCCTAAATTCCTAACTCACACTCACTTTGAGTTAGCTTCTCAATCACAATTCCTTCCTCCACATTCCTCTCTCCTAACCATTCAATCCACATTGTTAATTCCTCCCCCAACAATCAGTTAAGTCTTCAGTCAATTCAGTCTTCTAATCCATGCAATCAGTTAACTCATCTATACCATATGTTAACTCACCAGTCTATTCAAGGCATCTCTCCAATCTATTTGCTAACTGGTCGATCAATCCCCTAATCATGGCAGTCAAGCAGAGTTGTACTTTTCTCACTTTGAGTTCAACTCCTCAATCACAACCAATTAGTCCTTTAATCATGGATTCTTGGTTGAAACCCCTAAAATCTTATAAATAAAGAGCCAAACCTTTGATTTTGGTAACCACAATTGCTTTGAATTCTTATGTTGGCATACAATCGAGCACTCGTTTGCCCACATTGCATAAAGAAGGAGCCAATGAAGGATTTTATGGTTTG
The DNA here is from genome assembly GCA_018584345.1 of Thuja plicata. Classification (NCBI taxonomy): domain Eukaryota; kingdom Viridiplantae; phylum Streptophyta; class Pinopsida; order Cupressales; family Cupressaceae; genus Thuja; species Thuja plicata. Next base: position 759,991 of record MU223269.1, read on the forward strand.
CATGTTCATTTTGTTTGAAACGATTTTATATTATTAGTTGTTTATGCTTATTATTTGTCTTACATCCTTTCTTAAGTATTGGGAATACTAATTGCTTTAACAATTCTTTGTGGTTGAGATTTCAGTGTTATTGCAGGATTCTACTATACCTGATTACACTACCAACTATTGTTTTTGTTGATGTTTATAGCTTCGATCAGATAAAATGATCTTAGCATTGAATTAAATAGACATCATTATATTATTATATATATGCATATTAATATATATATAAATAATAATGATATTATTATATATATATTAATATACATATATGATTATTATGAGATAATGTTATTATATATTATATATATATATATATTAATATATATATAAATAATAATGATATTATTATATATATATCAATATACATATATATTAATGTTTACATATTTGAAATGATAAATATCAAATACCGATTATATCGGTTTTATTATACATGGCAATAATAAATATCATATAACCGATAGAGTATCGGTTTAAATATCTTCTATCAAAATAAACTGATAACTATCGGTATAAGACTCTAAGTTTTCAACACCATATAATCCATGAATAAATGTTATCGACAGTGATTAAAGTCAATCATATTTAATATATGTTGACTGTATTCCCTTCACCACCGTGGTTAGAGTTATGCTATGTTAAACCAATGGTTATCGGTATGAAATGGTGCACTGCTTTGAACAGTCACACTTGATGAGTCGTGACTGCTCATTGCAATATATAATGAAAGTCATTTGATGATTCTAAGATATCGATGACATAAAACAATAAAATAGATACACAGCGAATTCAGTGACATCTCATTTCAATGAGATACGGTGAACTGACATTTATATACGCAGCAATAGATTGATAATCTCTGTCGATATTGAATATCGATAGTTGCCCATCAATATATTTATATAGAAAATAATGCGAGTCACTTATCCAATCTGCAATCTAATATATATATTTACATATCTGTTATTATAACAGTAATTATATATATATAATGATTAAATATATGTTATATATATATTGAGATTATATATCTAAATATTGGATTAATATAAGAAATTTTGAAAAGACATAAATCTGATCATAAGTTAACATGGTATCAGAGCCAGGTTCCTTCGTCAAAAGCCTAACCGCTTGAAGGAATATCTAGATCAGATTCTTGGAAATTTTGTGTTGATAAGAATGACAAATGGATTCAGACTCAAAGGTACCTCCGATTTCGAATCATGGAAACTTTGATTGATGTTGGTATTAAGGAAGAATGAACTTAAGACAACTATGGAAAATCCTCGTAAGCCTAATGGAAATTGATG
>MU223269.1:762834-779145 GCA_018584345.1 Thuja plicata
TCGAAATAAACCGATAACTATCGGTATAAGACTCTAAGTTTTCAACACCATATAATCCATGAATAAATGTTATCGACAGTGATTAAAGTCAATCATATTTAATATACGTTGACTGTATTCCCTTCACTACCGTGGTTAGAGTTATGCTATGTTAAACCGATGGTTATCGGAATGAAACGGTGCACTGCTTTGAACAGTCACACTTGATGAGTCGTGACTACTCATTGCAATATATAATGAAAGTCATTTGATGATTCTAAGATATCGATGACATAAAACAATAAAACAGATACATAGCGAATTCAGTGACATCTCATTTCAATGAGATACGGTGAACTGACATTTATATACGCAGCAATAGATTGATAATCTCTGTCGATATTGAATATCGATAGTTGCCCATCAATATATTTATACAGAAAATAATGTGAGTCACTTATCCAATCTGCAATCTAATATATATATTTACATATCTGTTATTATAACAGTATATATATATATATATATATATATATATATATATATATATATATATATATATATATAATGATTAAATATATGTTATATATATATTGAGATTATATATCTATATATTGGATTAATATAAGAAATTTTGAAAAGACATAAATCTGATCATAAGTTAACAGTTTTTTCATTTTACCATCAACACATTAAATTGTCTTCTTATAACTCAATAATGTAAAAATATTTATGGCCTGTTAATGGGCATTCTAGGGTTAATGCTATTAACAGATAGACAGATGAAGTGGAGTGGATGAAACTAGATGATGAAAGGACTAAGATTAATTTCAATGGAGCCTCAAAAGGAAACCTAGGGATAAAAACACAATAATTTGTCACCCTTTTATAAAGGAAAAGGTTAACAACCCCAAAACTGTAAAACTTCAAGGGCATAGGCACATTTCTGTTGAGAATTTGAAGTTGATGTAAACTGATGAAATGTGTGAAATGGGATAAATTTTATGCCTATAATTTTTTTTTATAAAGTTGAACAAAAATTAATATATTTTTTGAATTTTTTTGGTCTATTTTTTGTTTCCTAAAAAATAATGCAAATCAGGGGGTTCACTTCCCGCCAAATCATTATAAGTAAAACCTTTTTTTCCCTCCAATTTCAGAATATGTTTTAGATGACATGTATAGCTAGTACAGAAAAAAAAGAAGCATTTTCGATCTATAGTTTGACAGTTATAAGTATTCAAAGTCGAGCTTATCTGAAATCAACAGTTTTTGTCTCCTGACACTTTTTCCATATCAAAACTAAACCAAAATCTAAATAAATTACATATTTTTGAAGATGACTCTCTTCTCTAGTGTTGTATATGATTTTAATTTTTTTTTGAATTGATTTAGCAAATTTTTATATTTTCCGAATCAACGACTTATCAGAACTTAATATACCTACATGTCATTTTTAACGAATTTGTTCAACATTTTATAATTGAAATAATATAAAATGTATATGTCCAGAATCGTAGTTCCAAGATCTAGAAAATGGTACTTTTACTTTTTTGACATTTTATATCTTGAGTAGAGAACGAAACAACAAAAGTGTAAACTTCTAATTTTTTGATGTTTTTGGGGGTTTGGCTGCCAACATGGCATGCCACCTAGGTAGACTCGACCGAGTCCTATTAGGCCAAGTCCCCTTAGCCCCTCAATGTGCAAATTGGGGGCTTGGAGGTTATTTTTGTATTAAAAATATCTCAGGGACTGGGCCGCTCGGCCCAGTCTACTTGGACACGTAGGCGTCATTCGGTGCTGCATGACACCTACCTGGACTCGGTCGGGTTAGACTCGATCGAGTATGACTGGGCCTAGTCCCACTCGACCAAGTCAATAAAGTTAGCCTAAAAGGCGACACTTGATTGTGCTTTTACCCCTAGGTCCATTAGGGGCTGGCTGCATGGCTAGAGATGCAACAAGTAAAATATTAGGAGTTGAGTTAAAAAATCTTGTAAATGGCACTAACAATGAGATGAAAGAACAAGCTCCCCTTCTGATAGTTGAGATGGCTAAATGAATTAGTGTGGAGCAAAGTTCTATCTTGAAGGAGATTCAATGTCATTGCAAATGGACGGTTCCATGTATGGAAAATAGATACAATCATTACGATTATACAGAAGAAGATGATTTTTTGTAATTTCAAAATATCACATATATATAGAAAAGGTAATTCCCTTGTTGACACACTATCCAAGTGGGCAGTTGATATGAACCCTTGACATGTAGACAGGATGTCTTGCTAAAGCACCCTCCAAGTTGGTGATTTTGGCATGTGGATTTTGGCGGTCGATGATGGTCAAGTGATGAAACCTCATTTATGAAGGAATGATGGCAAAGAGAGTTGATGTGATGCAGAGTTCGTGGTATGGGACATTGAAAAGGAATGAGTACCTAGAAAATTCACATTCAAAATTGTGGAAATGGAGCTTGAAGGCGACAAAGTAGCAAATGTCCTTTTGGGGCAAGGTTTCAAACGAAAGACTAAAAATTGTTTTCACTATAGATGATCTGTTTTTCTTGATCACGGTGAGGGGATTGTTGGGGGTGGAATATTTGATCGCCAAATACAAATATCAAACCAACACTAAGGGGTGAATGGCTAGTTAATGTTGTAGTGGGGACGAGGATGGTGTGGACAAAGGTGGTAGGAGGTCACAAAGTCGCAAATGAGGGCATGGAAGAGGTGCCAAAGGCAATACTGGTATAGGTTTAAGGCAAACACAACGCAGTTTGACGTCGTGGGAGGGGTAATGCCATGTGGGGCCGAGGAAGAGCCCACGAACAAAAAATGTCAAATTATTTAAAAGCAATATAAGGTAACTCCTACTTAAAATAAAGATAATAAAAAACAATAAAATAAGCTAAATCATTTTTGTATTGAGTACGGTCTAAAACAAATTGCAATATTTACACGAGTCATTGGAAGACGACAAAATTCATTGTAGACTTTTCCAAACAGTGGACGTTGTAAGTTGACGAGGAAGAACCAAAGGGTTCCATTCAGATACATTCCTCACGTTTTTCCATCCTCGAGGAAAACAGATCTTTCTCCGATCTTCCACAAAAGATTATTTACAGATATGGTGAAAGCATCCTGGAATTCATCAAATCTTGAATTTGGGCTCCCATAAACAATGCCTGGCATGATGTTAAAAATAATGTTCTTCCTCATCGCCTTCCTCTCTTCCTCCGAGATTTTCTGCAGAACCTCTACAATGTCGACTTTTCCTTCTCTAACCGTCTCGCTGGGAATAAAAACGGAATAGGAAGTTGCATTTGCAGGCAAATGCCATGGATATTGATAATAAGCAGTGAAAGGATCGAACAAAACAGGGATGCAACCTGCAACAAGAGAATCGAATACTGATCTGCGAGTAGGGCTGTCACCGCTGGGCTGCAGGCAGAATTCAGAGGTCATGAACACCTTCACTGTGGCTTCTGGCCGAATGCAAATCCCTGAATTGCAGTCAACAAATTTGCACAGATCCGGTCTGCTTAAACACTGATTGATGAGATTTGAACGAATGCTTTCGGGCATATTGGGCCTGGGTGCACCAGCAAAGCTTATTAGATTAGGCCTCTGAGAATTTCTGATCTGGGTCTGCCATTGCCAAATGTCTTGATCAGATTTTGGGTGAAAAAATGTTGGGTGTGGAACAGCAATTTCATTTATCTGCCATGGCTGGCGCTCGATCAGGAGCTTGGTGGGTGTCTCCAATGGCGGCAGCTCTAACAATTTGCTGCCCCATGGGTTCTCCTCTCTGAATCTTCTGAAATCCCATGAAATTTTCCCCAGAACTAAAACATGGTCTCTCCCCTGTTTCCTCCTCCACCATTGTTGGTCTTCAAGCCAGGAAAGAAGCTCCAAACCCAATTCATCTCTTGTCTGTGCAGAGACATTTTCCCTGAAATGCCATCTCATCACATCCAGGGCGCCATAGTAGGGAATGTAGAACAGATTTGCAGTCTCTGGGTTTGAAACCAGGCAGGGGTGGTTCATAATCCTGGAATGGAAAATGATTTCCAGAGAATACTGATGAGTCTGATACCAATTAGGGAAAAAAGATTTGATGGGTTTCCCCATGCCCTGATTGGTGAAATAAGAACACAGATTCAGCCATGGAATCAGAGTCTCACATTGGTTCAAGAGCCCTGAATTGAATTTCAATGGCATGTCATAGACATAAATGTGCCTTCCTCTGCAAGATTTTTGCCTTGGAATCAACTTGGGCATTGCTTCAGACCTGATTGCATCCACTTGCATTTTCACTACATCCATAGCAATCCCAGAATTTATCTCAGAATTTAGATTGCAACTCTGGTTCACTGGCATTGCAGAAATTCCATCAGATTTGAACTGGGTTTGGGTGCTTAAACTCTGATTTTCTTGAAGCAGGGTATGGTGGGAGAAAGAAGTGGTGGTGTAAGGAAGCCCTGAAATGCAGACGTGCAGAACAGAAACAGGCAAAACAGTGGAAAAGGCCAGAATGAATACAAGAAGCAGCACTAAAAACAATGGAGGACACAGCAGCAAGCGGTTCACTATCTTTCCCATAATCTTCACAATTTCTCCTTTTTCTTCACGCCTACCAAAAAATTTTCTGAACTTCCCCTGCTCTGCTCATCAAACATTCCTTCATCTTCTTCCTGCAATCTATCATTCCATTCAAATTCTTTTGCCCACTATGAAATTGAACTTCTATGCCATAAAATCACCTACTCACAATTCAAGAAAAAATCTAAAATACAGTATGAAATTGAGCTTCTGCCCCTTTCGTTAATCCTTCCATGAAAACTGTTTTGCCCACTTTGAAATTGAAAAAAAAATCACCACCTTGGATCATCACCAAACCACAATTCAAAAAAAAAACTTCTCTACAGTTTCTGTAAGTCTCGAGTTCTAAACGCAGGAAACTATGCTCTGTGAATATGAAAAATATTTCACAGAACTCTGAATGGGTTTACTAAGTTTAAAGAAAAGGGCAACAATTTTTCAATGTTGAGGTTGAAATTCCAACGGCTTCCCCGGAGTTATATAGAACGGAACTGCCCCCATTATGACGTCGTGGTCGAGGGAGTCGGGATTTGTAATGACCAATCATTTGGTTGCCGTACACGTACACAGATAAAATCTGAGGATTCCGTTTTTGTTTCCATTTTTATTGATCGTTATGAAGTTTACTTAACGTACGATCAGGAATGAAATTTTCGTGCGCTACCTACTTAACGGATGATATGAAATTTTGAGTTACAAATTAAGGAGAATTGAGGAAAGAGATAGAAGGTAGGGTAAGAGGGCAATGTCTAAATAGAAAACTAAAACGTAGTTGCCCTATGGCATAAGCTATCTATCATGCCATGCATACCTTTCACACCGTACTTACTGCATTTATTGACAGAAGTACTATTTGCAGAACTGTCTCCTAATGATATTATATATATTAACTCCGCTCTAAAATTTCTATGTATATAAGTAAGAATAAAATAAAGAAAGTAAATTTGAGGAGGCTCTGTTCTGCGATGTGAAAACCGCTGCCCGATCCAACTAAGTGCTCTGTTGGTGACCTTGGGGTTTGTGCTGCTCATCTCCCGTCTTCATCGAACGCCAAGGGTGTTCTTTCCTTTAATGATGTTATGAATATGTCTTCTCCTCCCTCCTCCCTCTGCTGCTCGGCAGAGGCCGTACCCACTGCCAACTCTCCGCCATTAATAGGAACTCCTATGGAGCCTGACATTCTTAATGAGGCATCCGCTCATATCAAACATGCCTCCACTTCTGAGAAGCCCAAATCTTTTTCTGAAGCCGTCGCCCAATCCTCCTCCGCCATCGACGCCAGTTCTAGGTTTGATATTGCTTCTTCAAATGAAGCCGAGGAACCTGGTAAGGATTATGGGATTGTTTTCCCATCTTTCTCTGTTTCTCCGAATCTTGAAATGCTTATAGAAATCATGAAAGAAAAGAGTAGGTTAAAGAACTCTGTTATTTTCTTTGCGGCTGTTGAAATTAAAAAATGTCCTCCCAAGAAGTTCTTAGATGATTGGTTCCACAACTATTGGAATCTTAAACTTGGTTTTCGTATTTCACTCTGTAGGCAATTACAAAAGGGCTTGTATGTTATTTTTTTTAATAATCATGAATCTCAGACTACCATTCTTAAACGACAATACCGGTCCGTTGGAAATGCTTCTTTTCGTGCCCTAGCATGGACCCTTGAGGCCATTCATGAGGAAGTTTTGGCCCTTTCAGCCCCACGATGGTTTTTGGTTAAATAAATTCCGCCGTTTCTGTGGTGTTTTCTGCCCCAACTCCTGGAACCTATTGGAAAATTCATTAGGATGGACAACACTGTCAGGCTTGTTCCGCATATGGATGCCCAGATATTAATTGCCATCAACCCTGGAAGAGAAATCCCTAACGATATTAAGATTAACATTGATACTGATATTTACTCTTGCCCCATTGAAGTGTTAGGAAGCCTTAACACCTGTTTTCTTTGTAGAAAAGAGGGACATCTGTGTAAGGATTGCCCTATTCTCAAACACAATACTCCTCTTAGTAAACCAACACATCCTCCTAGTGCATCCGAAAGCAAAGCTAAACCTAATGTTGAAACATCTTTGAGCAAACCTCCGCCCTTGGCCGAACCTCCCATTGCTTCACCCATTTTTTCCTCCTTTCCTGCTACTATCTCTCCTTCGCAGCCTCCTTCGCTTGCCCTGTAGTCATCACCCGACATTGATTTTGAACTTACCGATGGGTTTCAAACCATCTCAAAAAAAAGAAAAAAGAGGGCCAAAGAACAGGGTAACCCTTCCGCTGTGCAATTCCCTTCTTCGACACCTCTGCAGGCTCCTTCCAATCTTTTTTCTGGTGTGACCCGCACTCTTTCTCCTCATTCTGGATCGCCTTCCTCGAATTCGACCAGTTTGGAGCCGTCTATTGTTGATTCTGTTCACCTTAACCCTAACCCGAAGACCTTCAAAGAAATAACTGATGATTTTGTTGTTGAAGTCATTCCTGTAGATACCACACACAATCTTAATTCCATGTGCATCTCTAACCCATTCATGGATCTTGACCTAGTCTCTACTAGTTTCTCTGATGATGATTTGGATATCAAGAATGATTTCCCCTCTTCTAAACGAAGAGGAAGACCAGTAGGGTCCAAAAACAAACATCCCTATGTTAAAAGACAAGGAGGTAATTCCCTTGTCTCTATGATGCCTAATAATGAGGTCGCGGGTGTTAGTGGGTCTTCCCCCCCGATGTTTCCTCATGAATTGCATTTCATGGAACGTTAGGGGTCTTGAATCCCCGGATAGAAAATTCATTATCAAGCATTTTTTGGAAACTGTTAACTACATTGACTTCCTAATGCTGCAAGAAATCAAAACCTCTAGATTCACCCTTGAATCCAATCTTAATTTTTTATGGAACGATGCTATTAAGTTGGTTACTAAGCACCCACGAGGCAAAGGTGGTGTGGCTATTTTGATCCATCCTAAATGGGAAATGTCTATTACTGGTACTGGAATTTCCCCCTGTAATAGAGCCGTGTGGATTACTTTTAACCTCAATAACATGGTGTTTGGCATTTGTTCGATCTATGCCTCTAATGATTACAAAGAGAGATCTCAGCTCTGGGCATGGTTGGCCTCTCTCCCTAATATACCTTGGGTTGTGGGAGGGGACTTTAATATGGTTGAAAACCAGGAGGATAAGATTGGTGGCCTTCCTTTTAGCTGGAGAGACACTGAAAAAATTCAGTGGGATAAATTGAAATAGGATAAACTTCTTTTCAACCCCTTGTCTGGGAACAAGGATACCAATCCCGGATTATAGCACAACTGGTGCAATTTCCAACATGGGCCATCGAGAATCTATTTGAGACTGGACCGTTTTTATGCTAACAAAAACTTCTTCTCGGTTTTGCCTGATAAACTTGGTAACTCTATCCTGGTCACCCCCATTTCCTTGTCCGATCATCATTCGAACTCTGTCTGTTTTAGAATTAATTGTTCCCCTACCCTTTCTAAAGCTTCCAAACCTAAATTCATCCTTAACACTAGCCTTCTTAGTGATGATGACATTCTTGTAGCTATCCACCTCATTAGACTCATTAACAACAACCACTATCCTTCCATCTCTCACACCAATCGTTGGAATTTGAACATTCTTGCTTGGCAAAATTTATTAAAGACCTTAGGACAAAAAAAGGCTAAAGACTTTAGGTTCTCTGAGAAATGTCTTAATGCTAACCTTTTAGAGGCTGAAAACAAATCCAAGCCAATCCCTCGGATGACTCGCTTATCCCTTGTGTGGCTAGTGCTAAAGATGCCCTTAGACAACATCAACAGATTAAGATAAAAGGAGCCAAGATTAGATCCCGGGCGCACTGGCTCCAAGCTGGTGATAGAGGATCTAAGTTCTTCTTTAATCTTATTAAGAAAAAACACTCGAATGAAACTATAGACAAAATTATTGTTGATAATCAAGAGATTACTGATATTGAGAGCATAAAACAAGCTTTTGCTGACTATTAGAAAATCCTCTTCACTTCTGAGGATACGGTGGAAGCCAAAAACCTCAGGCACCGTTGCAAATCTTTGATCCCTAATAAGATCTCCAACATGGATGCTTCCCTGCTCAGTAAGGAGATCACTATGGAAGAAATTGAAAAAGCCATTAATACTCTTAAAGATGACAAGACTCCGGGGCCTGATGGGCTACCTGTTGAGTTCTACAAGGCCAACAAAAAATGGATTTGCAAAGATCTCCATGATATCTATAGGGAGGCCTTAGCTTCGGGTACCTTGGGCAGCCCCATCAATAGTGGCATAATTAAACTGCTTCCTAAGGACGGGGATAAGGCCCTGCTTAAAAATTGGCGGCCCATCACTCTGTTAAATGTTTTTTATAGGATTTTTGCCAAAATCTTGGCTATTAGGATTGAGAATATTTTACCCAAATTTGTGTGCTCGACCCAGACTGGATTCATCAAAGGCAAATATATTCTTGAAAATTTAATTACCAGCTGGGAGGCCTTAAATTGGGCTAAGTACTCTCAACAGAATCTGGCTATGTTTCTTCTTGACTTTGAGAAGGCTTATGACAGAGTGGAGTGGAGTTTTATCTCCATGATGCTGGAAGCCTTTGGATTTCCTACTTTCTTTTGTAATGCGGTCAAAGTGCTGCTTAATGATGCTTATGCCCAAGTTGATATCAATGGATCGCTATCAGAGTCTTTCCCCCTTGGCCGATCTATCTGACAAGGTTGTCCTTTGGCTCCTTCTCTCTTTGCTATTGCTGCGAATGCCCTGTTCTACATTCTTAGAAACAATATCCTTTCCCCAATGGTTAAGGGTATCTCCCTTCCTAATGGCTCTGATCTTATTAACTGTCAGTTTGCGGATGACACTGCCATTTTTCATGAATCTTCTAAAATTAATTTTGAAGCTCTTCAAGAGAAGCTCAAGATCTTTTGTACCATTTATGGGGCTCATCTCTCTCATACCAAATCTATATGTCTTGGTTGGGATGAGCAACTGCCAACTTGGTTTAATAAATTTGACTATCAATGGGGTGGGCCTCACAACATTGTTAGATATCTGGGTATATCTTTCTCTGTTGAACCTTCTCTCAAAGATATGTGGCTTTGGGTTAAGGAGAAAATCACTAAAAATTTGAATAAATGGCACAACAGATCTCTATCCCTAGCCGGTAGAGTGCAATTCTGCCAAAAAATTCTTTCCTCTTACAACATTTATTATTCCTCTGCCTGGATGTTCAACAGTTACCAAATCTTAGAGATCCAAAAGGCTATAAGAAATTATCTTTGGTCGGATGGCAAAGGAAACAAAAAGCTCCATGCTGTTAAATGGGAATGGTGCCATTTAGAAAAACTCCTTGGGGGGCTGGGTTTGAAGGACCCTAACACTATGGGGATTGCCCTGGCTGCCAAGTGGATCTTCCACTCTTTAGCTGGGGATGATCCTTGGAAAGTTCTTGTTAGGAGCAATATTGAAAGAGGCTTTCCCAAGAATGCTAAGTCCTGGAAAAATTTACCTTTTAGTGACTTGATCTTTGGGAGTTTTCCGGTTGTTGTCCAAGGCTCGACCGTTTTCAAATCCATTTGGAAGGCCTGGAGTGATGTCAAAATTTATGCTACTAACAAGTCTTTCCATGATGATAATCAGTTATTTGGTGAAAGGTCCATTTGGTGGAACTTGCATTCTTATGGTAAACCCCTTGCCCTCTCCTAAGGATGTTCTGCCAGGTATTGGCATAAGCAGGGTATCACTCAATTTATGGATCTTTTTTAACATGACACTCTTATTAGTTGGGATGAGTTAAGGCTCAAGTTTAACATCCCTTTATCTCAAAAAAGAACATATAATCTGATCAGTAAAGCTTGTAGAGATATGCCCACCAATTGTCTTGCTGACTCAAATAGAATATTGAAAGCTAAATGGACTGATGGAACCATTATGGCCAAGATCAAAGCTAAAAACATTTACGGTGTGATTGGGTATAATGGCTCCATCATTGACCATGTCAATAATCTTTGGTACTCTAATCTTGATATCCCCTCTTGGAAGAAAAACTTTGGGATGTTATGCAAGAGCCCCATAGATCTTAAGATCAAATGTTTTAGATGGCTTTTGACTCTTGACAGACTCCCTATCATAAAATATTTCTCTATACTGTTTTTGAAATAATTACTGGACATATTAATGAGATTAAAAAAGATACTAATTTGTTTTGGGATATTCTTTCTTCTAACATTTTATGGCAAATCTGGAAATGCAGGAATGAGGAAAGGTTTCAAAGCATTCCCAGGATTCTTACTGTATCTTTCAAAAGTCTCTTCCTGCTCCACCAGATCCAGAAGAAAAAAAATATTGTTTGGATGGAGGGCACGAAAGGATGGACAACATGGGTGGATGTCTTTGATGACCTCCTGTACTAAGGTTTTTAATGTTGACAAACTTTAAACTTTTGCTACTCTCGGTTTGAGGCTTTGTGATATTAAAATTATATAAATATTATGATTATATAGTAAAAGTTAATCTATATGTAGATGTTTTTTTTATTTTATGTTTTAATTTTTTTATATTATAGTACAAATAAATATTTTATTTTGTTATAATTATAATTTAAATGATATTAATTATAAATATAATTTATAACATCTAAATCAAAAATTTAAATTCAATTAAAAAATTAATAAACATTCAAATTACAATATTAATAATATTAAGATGTGAGACTTTCATATTATATTTTACAATTGAATATTTTTTTGTTTAAGTTGTTTAATAAAAAATATTTAATTGAATTAGATTAAATTAATACTCATGTTTAGAAAAACAATTTTTAAATAAGTTGTACTTATTAATCATATTATAATAGATATAAATATTAAAAATATTATAACTTTTATATTTAATATATATTAGAATAACATGAAAATAATAATAATTAAGTTAAATATTTATTTTATGCTATAATAAAAATCAAGTATTTAAATTCAATAGTTAGAATTTCAAAGTAATAACAATATAATATTAAACTAGATTACAAAATTCTAAAACTTTTTAACTCTTTTACCAATTAGGGAAAAAAGATTTGATGGGTTTCCCCATGCCCTGATTGGTGAAGTAAGAACAAAGATTCAGCCATGGAATCAGAGTCTCACATTGGTTCAAGAGCCCTGCATTGAATTTCAATGGCAGGTCATAGACATAAATGTGCCTTCCTCTGCAAGATTTTTGCCTTGGAATCAACTTGGGCATTGCTTCAGACCTGATTGCATCCACTTGCATTTTCACTACATCCATAGCAATCCCAGAATTTATCTCAGAATTTAGATTGCAACTCTGGTTCACTGGCATTGCAGAAATTCCATCAGATTTGAACTGGGTTTGGGTGCTTAAACTCTGATTTTCTTGAAGCAGGGTATGGTGGGAGAAAGAAGTGGTGGTGTAAGGAAGCCCTGAAATGCAGACGTGCAGAACAGAAACAGGCAAAACAGTGGAAAAGGCCAGAATGAATACAAGAAGCAGCAATAAAAACAATGGAGGACACAGCAGCAACCGGTTCACTATCTTTCCCATAATCTTCACAATTTCTCCTTTTTCTTCACACCTACCAAAAAAATTTCTGAACTTCCCCTGCTCTGTCCATCAAACATTCCTTCATCTTCTTCCTGCAATCTATCATTCCATGCAAATTCTTTTGCCCACTATGAAATTGAACTTCTATGCCATAAAATCTCCTACTCACATTTAAAAAAAATAATCTAATATACAGTATGAAATTGAGCTTCTGCCCCTTTCGTTAATCCTTCCATGAAAACTGTTTTGCCCACTTTGAAATTGAAAAAAAAATCACCACCTTGGATCATCACCAAACCACAATTCTAAAAAAAAACTTCTGTACAGTTTCTGAAGTCTCGAGTTCTAAACGCAGGAAACTATGCTCTGTGAATATGAAAAATATTTCATAAAAATCTGAATGGGTTTACTAAGTTTAAAGAAAAGGGCAACAATTTTTCAATGTTGAGGGTGAAATTCCAACGGCTTCCCCGGAGTTATATAGAACGGAACTGCCCCCATTATGACGTCGTAGTCGAGGGACTCGGGATTTGTAATGACCAATCATTTGGTCGCCGTACACGTACACAGATAAAATCTGAGGATTCCGTTTTTGTTTCCATTTTTGTTGATCGTTATGAAGGTCGTGCAAGTTACTTATTACTTAACGGACGATCAGAAATGAAATTTTCGTGCTAACGGATGATCAGAAATGAAATTTTGAGTTGCAAATTAAGGAGAATTGAGGAAAGAGAAATAAGGTAGGGTAACAGCAAGTCCTTATGATATAATAATCATGGGCTATTAGCTAAAATAAGCTTAGGAGCAGTAGGGGGACCTGCCCTAAGAGCACTTGTAGTGGTTGGTAGGTGGAATACTTGATTTTGATCAAACTAGCAATCACATCTTGGTGTGCAAAGGGTGCGCCGAAGATATATTGAAGATAAATTTTGAAAAACATATATGAAGAGGGGAGGGATAAATAGAGAACAGTGACCACTTACTCGAGTTTAAATTTTTTTGCTTGCTTTCAAACCATTCAAAACTTTGTCAAGAATTCTTATAAAAATGAGATAAAAGAAATAGTATTTGCTCTTATTGAATTACAGAGCAATTTGTAAGCATATTCATTTGCACAACTACATTCAATCTAGCACACACAAGGCATTAAATAAATTTTGGTATACAATGCTTCAAAATTGATAACCTATGCACATAATTTCACAAGTTTAATTCAAAAAATATGGCACCTATTAAGAGCTTATGATTTTAAAAAATTGAGATTATTCCTAGTGCTTCACCGTTGTGAGAATCACCTAGATGCAATGAGTGCTAAGTGTTCCAATTATTCTCGTGGGAGATAGGTTCTTGTGAATCAATATTCATGAAATATGGGTCAATGAGCTTGATTCAAAATATACACAATTGAATCTTGATAGCAATTTCACAATTTGACTTGCTATGGAAAATATCTCCTACTTATCAATTGATGAGTCTAAGGGGCTTAATAATGAATGGTTCATAAGGCACAAAAGTTGTTGAAGGTTTTACAAATGGGGTTGCAAGCAAAGTGAGGTTAACCTTGGAAAAAACTTCGTGGTTAAGAGCGCTTGAGGTGGAGTAGTACTGGGATGGGTGACCTCCCGGGAAGTCCCAGTGCTTCACTTTTGTGAGCATCACCTAGATGCAACAAGTGCTAAGTGTTCCATTCATTCACATGAGAGATGGGTTCTTGTGAACCACTACTTATGAAATATGCGCCAATTCACATAGAATCATATTACTAAGGTCAATATGGGGTGCATGGTGATGAATGATCATCTAGTTAACATTAGTCCTGGTAAAGTTTGTATGGAAATCAAAGAAGGGTTCACCTATGGAGATACACATGCTATATGACATGTTAAAAAAAATGGTTTCAGTTGGCTAACGGATACAAGGTCCTTTTTACTATAGTTCATGATTCTATATTATGATTTTTACTTTTAATGCCATGGATATCATAATCTATGAGTTTTGTACACTTTAAACATTTGAAAATATTTATATATCTAAGAATGTTGTTTAAATTTCAGGTAAAATATGCTTTTATACTTATGTGATTAGTGTATTCTTTTGTTAAACTACAATTATATTTTAGATAGAATAATCTAATAATATAGCCATATTTTGTAAATTACTCTTATACCGTAAAGACTATAAACTTAATTAGTGAGTTAAAATGTATATAATTTATGTTATAAACATTAATAATCTATTATATCGGCTATTATAAGTGGGGATTTCATCCCAAACCTGTCCAACGCTTAAAACTACATAATTGAATCTTTATAGCAATTTCATAATTTGACTTGCTATGGAGAATATCTCCTACTTATCAATTGATGAGTGTAAGGGGCTTTATAATGAATGGTTCATATGACACAAAAGTTGTTGAAGGTTTTACAAATGGGGTTGCAAGCAAAGTGGGGTTAACCTTGGAAAAAACTGTGGTTAAGTGCGCTTGAGGCGGAGTAGTACTCCATGATGGGTGACCTCCCGGATGTCAAGTATATTCTTTTCATACTATTACAGAGAATCATATTACTAATCATAAATAAACTCCGCATTAAGTGTCATATAGCCTGTGTATCTCCATAGGTGAACCCTTCTTTGATTCACCTATGGAGATACACATGCTATATGACATGTTAAAAAAAATGGTTTCAGTTGGCTAAGTGATACAAGCTACTTTTTACTATAGTTCATGATTCTATATTGTGAGTTTTACTTTTAATGCCATGGATATCATAATCTATGAGTTTTGTACACTTTAAACATTTGAAAATATTTGCATATTCGAAAATGTTGTTTATTTAGGTAAAATATGCTTTTATACTTATATGATCAGTGTATTCTTTTGTTAAACTAGGATTATATTTTAGATAGAAATAATCTAATAATATAGTTCCATATTTTGTATTTACTCATATACTATAAAGACTATAAACTTAATAAGTGAGTTAAAATGTATATAATTTATGTTATAGACATTAATAATCTATTATATAGTATCTATAGAATTACAATATACGTAAAAACCTCCTACTATATATATCAAGATTATATAATAATAATGGTACAAACAATCCGTATATAAAAGATTAGCTAGTATTGTATTAATATATCTATAATGGTAATATTAACCCTAGCATAATATTATTATAATATGTTAATATTAACCCTAGCATAATATTATTATAATATTTCTCTTATTATCAAGATATAACAAGAGCTGTGCTATAGCTGGAGTCCCGCCTAATGCTGAAAAAAAAGAGATTGAGATGAGCAATATAGTTAGAGAAGCTAAAGGAAAAAATAAATCATCGTTTTACCCTTACATTACCTTTTAATCGAGTCATTGCCTTTTTTTTACTTTGATGCAGCATATTCGTCGGTAGGTTCGAACACCACCATGGCCTGCAACCAAAGAGATAAAATTAAAACTCTGTTCTCATAAAACATTCATGAGAGCGGAATTTGGTGAAAAAAAAAACCTTAAGAACTATTCACGTGAAGCTTCCAGAAGAAAACCCAATAATTTTTTTTTTTCTTTCCCTAACCACTACTCACGGGAAGCTTCCAAAAAAAACCAATAAAAAAATATTTTTTTGTGCTGCTTTTATTGATTTGATTGGACATTTTTTTTGAATTTCTTGAAAGGAAAAATAATTAAACCACCAGCAAAATTACAAACAACCAATCAAACAAAAGAAATATTCTTCAAAAAATTCAAAATATAAATGAAAGGGCTGCCAAACATTACAAATAGTATTTAATCTTTGGCAAGGCATGGTTTGCGACGTAAACTAATAGCAAAGGATTGAATCGAAAACATTAGTCTTCGCCTAGATAGGCGGGACTAATAATAAATATATAGTAATCCATGGGAAACGAGAGTTGCTTGCGGTTTGATGTGGGCTTATTCCACGGGTTGCATTAAGAAGGGCACTCGTACAACAATGATAATACTCGACTTTATGTGGTTCAAATTTTGTTTCAGACACTTTTCCTGAATAGTTGTGTCATGCCCCAAAACTGGGCATTTAAAAACCTTCAACCAAATGAACTTAAAACTTACCTTTAAACATGATATATTAATTATAGGAAATGAAATCTATTCTAAACCTTTGCAATTTAAATCAATTT
>MU223269.1:786701-827360 GCA_018584345.1 Thuja plicata
CAGGTGTTGTTTACAAGAAAAGGATTCAACGGATCCATAAAGAATTCATGCTTCCCAATAGTCCAACTAAAACAAAATCTGAATTGACAAGAGAACATATAAATGATAACTAGTGTTAAGATTATGTCAGACCGGGATAGGCCTCACAAGTTGATAGACTAAGAGCTAATGCACTGCGAGAAACCTCCATTGCAAAAAAAAATGCGACACACTTTTAGAGATTCAACGCCATACGCTTTGCTTCATCGTTAAGTAATGCATATTTCAAAGAATGCTCTGCAAAATATGCTTCAAATCCTCCGACCCATGTACAAAGTATATGAAAATTTGATTAAAGAGAAACCTCTCTATTGTGATGTCTATGTTGGAGGACATGGAAACATATATTTCCAGTCCTCATATAAGTCGGAGCACATCTTATAAAGGAAATTCACCAACAGTAAAATAATAGATGTAGATTTTTCTTTCTATTAAAAGATAGCAAGAATAGTTTTCTCTTACCTTAAGCATAATGGTGTACATTCCATTGTAATGTTTCAGGATAATCTAAGTGGCCTAGGTGAAAGCTTTTCTTCGGATAAAGTGCATTTTGATGGCTATGTGTCTCGAAACGTTGTGTTCTTCGTTGCTGGTTTGGAATGGACGAGGGAATCAAACGCGGAAGGTATGGGAATTATGTGAGATCCAAGTTTTTTTTCTCCACCATCGATTTCAGCTATTCCGTTTCGAACACGAAAAAAACCACAACTCGTTTCTCACATTTGCAATGGGACTAGTAGCAACGTATTGACGATAGTATTCAGAAAAGATTAGCTGACGTGTAAAGTGGTAATAAAACATATGCATCTGATTGCTTTGATGGTAGTCATTCTCTCTCTAAGATTGTCAGTCGTTGGATTAAAAAAATAGCTCCTCACTTTCATATAGTAAATGCCTTCGGCGTAATAAACAAATTTGTTGTCTTTAACTGATTTAATTCTTTATGATTATTTTTATATATTTTTGGCAGTAAAGAAGATTGCTATGAGATTCTTTATGTACAAGAGGGTCAAATAATGGTCATTGAGAATTGTCGTCTCATAGTTTCTTAAAGATGGTCCAATAATAGTGCACTATAACCATGGCAAAAAATGCTAATAGCTATGCACAAATGTTGTGCTATGGGTACCAATAAAGTTGCACAACTCCTCTAATTCAAGTCTACAAATTATAACTACTAGGGGTACAAGTGGGCGGCTCTCGACTTCTAATTAACATGTTTTTGGTTTCTTTATAGTTAATAATTATGGGGTTGGGTGAGTAAAGAGTGAACAACCTGTTAGATCTTTTTCTTGTAGAATCAATTATAATAGCAATGAATGCTAGACTCTCTAATACCCAATTTAGATTCTCACAGGGAAAAGGCTAATTAACAAGGATGGAAATCCTTCTACACTTTGGGATCCACATACCCGAGCGGGTGCACCTTTGACAGAGTATTATCTTTCAATAATCTTAACAGTGGATTAAGGATTTGTGATCCTTCTTCTTTTTATGCCACCAGGCTTAGGAAGGCTAACCTATTGATTCACTCTTCAAGGAATCACTAAAATGAATTGTACTGAATACAATTAGCTAGACATGTATTTGAGATAACATAAATGTAAAGATTGATTAAAATTGGATTGATGATAACAACCACTTGTCAGCATTTGGGCCAGTGCCTAATCATGGGTCATAGAGTCAGAACAAAACATACATACATCAAGGATAATTAATGGAAATACAAATAAACCTCAGATGGAATGCCTTACAAAATATCCTCTCATCCTCAAACCCCTATATCAAATTCTTGCATAAACCCTAACCCTCTGCAATTATCTACAAGATTTAAAACTTTTCTTGAAAGCAACTCACAAACAATGACATGGCTACCTTATAACAAGTATACTCAAAATGCCTTACAAATTGAACATACAAGAACTAAGAGCAAATGCAAAAAGATATCAATGGTATCAAAATGGAGATTCTATTGTATTTTATTAATGAAAGCTTGATATCAGTACATTCAAAACACTCAAAAACAACATTCAGACACAATTTAGAAGTCTGCCTTGTAGTTTTATTTTTTACCATCCATATTACAATATTACAACTTACTACTTATAGACAGTCACAGTCATCTTGGAATCCTTATGGAAAATAAGGATGCAACAAGCTACAGATGACTAGGCTAGAGGACAAAATACAGTTTACAGATGAGACAAAATTTCAGGCCGATGGGATAACAAATCTTTGCTATAAGCCATGTAATCTTTTGTCTTATGATCGCCTGAATGCTTGAAGTTGCTCTGAGGTGGCTGGGTCCTTGTCATCTGGAATTTGTCCTCTTACTGATGCAGAGCCCCCAATATCTGATTTGCTCAAACTGCTCAACCTCTTTGGTGTTCGCTGTCCCCTTTATATTTACTGTCTCATGCTACCGGGGTGACTATACCATACTTACTAACCCATGTGGTGAACACCTCATCATTTGGCTAACTGAAACTGAGGACCTCATCCTTCTGGATGTTGAATTCCTCCCAATCAACATTGGCTTTCTCAATTTCTGCCTCCGAGGATTCAAAAAATGCCTTGGCTTTATTTAAAATAACAATAGTTAACACAAACCAGCCAGTATTTCCCAATGTAACAATACTTTTTATTCTGCTAGTTAGTGTTTCATTCAATTGTCTTAGCCATAAGACTTCATTTTTTATGTTCCCATCCTCTTTGAACATGTCGGGAAACATGTCATATCTATCCGTGGAGAACTCTTCTCTCAAAGTTGTTACCCTCCTGATGAGTATGTTCTTCTTGGTGTCCAAATTAACCATCAATTTGAGACATTTATGGGTGCTTGTCAGGATGATATCAATATTTTTCTGCTCCTTTGAAAGAGAGTAAAAATATTTGACATGGGCTGCCTTCCCCTTCCAGCTATTCACTATCAGATCCCACTATTCCTTTCCATCATCATTTCTGCTTATGATGCCTGCAATCTTCTTTCCCAGTAAATATAGGTTAGAAAGGTTGACCTCACTAGCACACCTCTTGAGGTTGGAAAATATCTGGTCAGAACATTTTTGTTTCACCAATTCCTCAGCGTCTTTGTATGCAGGGGAGTCTTCAAGATCCCTTTTGCCCTCTTCTTCTAGTCTTGATCTCTTACTGATCAACCTATTTTTCTCAGCCTCTAGTTCTGCTCTTTTGGCATCAATGGCTTCTTGGGTGGTGGGACTCAAAGGTGCAGGGGATGGGGGATATGTCACAAATGGACTAGAGGAAGAGGGTTGGTGAGGTTCCTGAGCAATTACCCCTTGGGGCATAAGTTGGATTTTTTGCTTACCCTCTAATACTGCTATTCTGTTATCCTTTAACAAGGATTTGACCTTTTCCTCATTGTAGGCTTTAAGTACAAATTCATACTTCTCATTTAAGCTAGCATAAGCCTCCTTTTCTTTCTCAGCTACCCTTATGCTTAAACTAGTTGTTTGAACAACGAGGTTTGTTGCTTCAGTTCCTGAAGTGTCAGCAACCCTCTTCACAATTAGGCTTCCTATATCTTCAATATCATCACCTTCCTTTATTCTCCTCTTGTCCTTTTTCTTCAATGACCAAAGTGCTAGGGCTGCATGGTCTTCACTAAACTGAGCACCAATTGATGTCCCAGTAGTGCTCATAGGCTTTTCTTGCTTCCTGACACCATCGAAAACTGCTACATCTGCTAACTCCCATTGAGGCAGTATGAGCACTCCCTGCTTCTTAATCATTTCCCTACCCTCTTCAGGGGTGACCTTATCAAAATTGGATACCATCTCCTGCTTGAATTCTTTCTCTATATCTTCCTTAGCAGAGTTGGGTTGGGCTTCTTGCAGCTTTTGGCACTTATGATTGAATTCATCAATATGGCATCTCCATAGAAATTGAATGAATGCCCTATTTTTAATGAAATTGTCATCAGACAAGAATTCATCACCAGCTTGCTTGGTTATAGGATCTAACTCCCTACCAATAAATTATGCTACTATGAGGTCAACTGTTGTATGTTTAGGTGCCTCTGGCATCCCTTCTTGTAATTCTTGAGTGGTGACAACAACTTCACCAGCATTCCTTAATTGCACCAATTTCTCAGCAATGGCTTGGTCATCATATTGCATGGGGGATTGGGAAGGAGAGTACAATTCACTCTCTTGTTCTTTTTCTTCCACCCTTTGCCTTTTGGGAGAGGGCACTTCTTGAATATCAACACTTCCTGGCCTCTTTCCTTTATGCTGAGGAGGTTTGTCAGCTTTAGGTGCAATAGTAGTGTATCCTCTCCTTTTATACACTACATAATCCCCCAGTGGGACTATTCTTCCCTGTGGAAATTTATTCAAAATAGAAAGAGCCTTTTCTGGTTCATTTTCAATTATCCTCTACTTCTTCTCATTTAGGGTATGTATGATCCCCTCAAATAGATTCATTAGGGAGTCAATCTTAGAAGACCATGGGAAAAATTCCTTTAAAGGATCATAAATCTTGTCAAAATTACGTACAGAGTCCAAAGACTTCTTGTATGCCATCCATTTCTCCTTCCTGACTTCGTGGATACCAAGGTCAAAAATGGTTCTGATGATATCCTCAGGTTAGTTGAACTAATGTTCTAATATCAAGCACTTTGTCCTTTTCCTGAACATACCCATGATAAAGTCTTCATTATCTGCACACCTGGATACAAACGTGGCTAGATGATAAGGCTCAAAATACTTGTCAAACTGTGCCCACCCACCTTTGGTTATGATGAAATGATGTGCTCTGGTGAGGGTAGGAAAAATGTTTCCCTTCATCTTTCCAGTTAGGGCTTCTTCCTGTAGCCCACCCAATTGCCTTATGATCTTTGCTATTCCAATCTTGAGAGGGACTCTATAGGGTAGCACATAAGGGGTTCCCCTGAATCCATAAACCCTAATTACTATAGAAAAAGGGTACAAAATTAGATGTCCCCAATTGTGAGCAATTTCTAGTTCTGGGGCGTATTCCATAGGCCTCAAAAGCCTCATCATCTCAGTGTGGACCCTAGCATTTTGATTGCACAACAGTGACTTGAGTCTAGTTGCAAAAACCCTATCAAAATAAACATAACTAGCACTCTTCCTATCCAATGACAGATCAATACTCCACATCTGAATAGGCAATTCTTCATCACCTTGGAACTTAGTCAATTCCATTTCTTCCTCAAAGAAGTCTGCATTGTTGAACAAGAACATATGCATCATGAGGGAATACCATCCCATTGGTTTGTGTATGTTTCTGTCTTGAATTCCTACCAGACCCTCATACTTTTCCTGGGCAATATAAGATGCAAAATCAAATACTACTGATAGGTGGGGATGCAAAATTTGAACAACCATTAGCATTATGTGGACATGCATTGTTACATCTTCATCTACCCCCAAAACTTGGCATAGAGCACTGTACATTTTCCTAGCCTTGCCATTAAAGAGATCCAACTTGAAAGGTTCTGGGGTCCTAGGCCCTACTACAACCAAGTCTCCTATTTTATTAAAGTATCCCTTCAATGCATCATCCCTGTAATACTCCCTCTGAGTCTGGTATACTTCTTTAAAGTACTCAAAATCAATATCATCCATGTGCACTAAGGTGTCAGTCAGCTTGAAGATCCTTTTGATTTCATCAGCTGATACAGTTAATAGCACATTTCCCTGGGTATCCCTAACAACCCTAGCCACCTTGTCATAAGTGTTTGCAATTAAGGTGAACAAATCAGTGTCCATAAACACACCAGGTGCTATCAATTTTCCTACATCTAACTCCCAAATGTTACATTCTAGGGTAGGGGCATTCCTCTGGCTATAGGCTGTTCTAAACATAGTACGGCCATCAAAACTGGTCTTGACATCTTTTTCTTATCTACCGAAATCATATAACCCGTCTCCAATTTTGAAACGGGGATGTCGTGGAACTACCCTTTTAATTTGAGTGGCGTCTCCTGTGGACAGTGGCAATTGCTGTAACAAATCTTCCCTAACATTTTTTTTTTGATAATCAACCTCTCCAAAAATCTCAACTTTAGGGGCCATTCTGAATCTAAGGTTTTTCTTTCAGTATTAGATTTAAATTCTGAGACAAATTTCTAATAACCTTTCTGAATTGCAAATCCCACTAACAATCTGAATGCTGGTGAATCAGAAAAGCTTACCCATTTTGCACAGTACTCGCATGAAGCCAATTTTCTCTGCAATCCCATTTTTGCTCAAATGATTTTGATGAATCATTGTGACTGAAATTCAACTTAATCAATTTTACGGCCTCAATCACATCAGTCTTTTGAATTGAATTCGACTAGAGTGGCCACATGTTCTGTAATTAATTTGTAGGCTTCAATTTCGCGGCTTAACGGCTCTATGCAACACATTTTATCAACTTTGAATTTGAGTCGTAGATTCTGGACATCATTTTCTGCATCTAACAGCTATCTTATTTTCCTGAAAACAATTGTTTACCCAGGACACGTGTCAACACCGCTTAATCGCTTACTCACTAGATGTCAAGCATTTTCCTTTTAAGCGATTAAGCAGACCGTTAGATATAAAACAACTTAACTTCCTTTTAAACTCTTGCCAACTCTGAATATCCGGGTCCACCAGCTACCAGGGGTCATCACCGCTTAATGGCTTGTCTGATAGATGACGTGCATCTTGGGCATAAGCCATTACGCCCATCGTTAGATCTTTCCGAGCTTTAGCAACCTTTATGTTGTCTGCAACCGGACCCACATTCTTTCCTGGACACGTGTCGCTACCGCTTAATGGCTTACCCATTAGATGTCGCGCACTTTTCTTGTAAGCCATTAAGTGAGCCATCAGATTTTTTCATACTTGCCCATTGTTTAACTAAGAACCTTTACGACTGTTTGGCCCCACCAAGGACACGCGTCACCACCGCTTAATCACTTAACCGATAGATGTCGTTTACCTTTTGACTAAGCCATTTAGCAGGTCGTTCGATCGAAACCAACTTGCTCACCACATAAGATAATGATATAAAAGGGATTTTTTAGCGGCATGACTTAGGAGTTATTAAAGCAGTTAAGATAACACAGTATTTTAAAAAAAAGCAACCCATTTAACGTGAACACATGACTTGAGGTAACTTAAGTGACCAACAAAGTAACATGAAAATAGAATCGGCCAAGACACTTAGGGTTTTTTAGACATTTTCCACCATTTTCAACTAGGTTAAGGGTAAGAACAAACTTTGCAGAGGTATAAGAATAATTTTAACCCTGATTTCAAAGCGTTGGACACCACCAATGACAAGGGACCCTAAGAAAATTACAAGGCACAATTCAAACAGGAAATAGCACCAACAATGGCTCTCTCTGAGGATGTTTAAACACCAGGTTTTAACAAGAACCACCGATCTCTAGGGAAGCAGACCACAAACCAGACTAATCTAAAAATGGAAATAAACACAGAAAAGAAAGGAAACACACCTATACATATAATACATACTAATGTGCATGGAGAAGAAAGGTTAATTAAAGAAATTTTTCAGGAATTGTCCATGCACTGGCAATTCCTGTTCTTCATCATCCAGAATCTTGAGGAAATAAGAATCTTTTCGAAAGATCTAGGATATAACAAAAGGCCCTATCCATAGTGATTCAAATTTCTTGTGTTTGCCTTTGTCTTCAGCCCTGGTATTCCATTGCAATACAAAATCACCAGGTAGAAACTTTCTCTCATTTGCCCTTCTGTCAAAAAGGTATTTCATTTTTTGTTGTAGTTTGATATTTTCTCTCTGGCTTTCTCTCCTTATTTCATCCAATTCTACCAACTAAACCATCCTTTCTTCCATGGGTTCAAAAATTTCCATTTCTTCATCTTGGATAAACTTGTAAATTGGGAACAAGTTGTTGACATGCATTCTTGGCTGAACACCATAAACCAATTCAAAGGGAGACTTTCCAGTGGCCTTCTTGACAGTAATCCTATCAGCCCAAAGGGCAAGTTTCAATTTAACATGCCAAGCTCTCTTATTTCCCTCCAAGGTCTTTTTTAATATTTTCAAAATGCTTTTATTACTGGATTCTGCTTGACCATTGGCTTGAGGGTGGTATGGGGATGAATAGGACATAACAATTCCCATATCAGAGCAAAATTTAGTGAAATCTTCAGACCTAAAGCACATGGCATTATCCATTATCAATTTAAGGGGAACACCAAATCTTGTAATTACATTATCCATCTGAAATTCAATAACCACAGTACTTGTTGCTTTTTTGGCTGGGATTGCCTCCACCCATTTTGTGAAATAATCAGTTACTAGCAAGATCCAGCTATGGCCTCCACTTGATTTTTCAGCAAATTCCCCTATAAAGTCCATTCCCCACATAGCCAAAGGAGCCTCTACTACCACAAGGTTTAATAAAAATGCCCCTGAATACTTCATCTTGCTTGAAAATCTCTGGCATGGTTCACATTTCCTGACAAAAGTGTGAGCATCTTGAAAAACACAAGGCCAATAATATCCAGCCCTCAAAATTTTATGGGTTGTTTTTCTAGCAGAATAGTGCCCTCCACACATTCCAGCATGCATTTATTTCAATACCTTTTCTGATTGACCTTTGTCAAGGCATAATAACAAGATTCCATCTCTATTTTTCTAGTATAAATCACCTTGCAACAAAACATATTTCTATGATTGCAATTTCAAACTCCTCCTTTGATTGTCATTCAAATTATCTGGATATTTAGCATTTATCAGAAAGTAAACAATATTGGTATACCAGGGTTGCATTTCAATACTTGTCAAGCATTTCTCATCTACACCAACACTGTTTACTTGGACCAATTCTAGATTTTATTCTGTCATCAGCTTAGCCAACCCTAATCCCCTCACCAGCTTAGTGATATGGATTTCTATGTCAAACTCTTGAACTTTGTTTATCCATTTACATCTTTTTCCTATTATTTCATTTTGGACAAAGATGTCTTTGACAGCAGCATGAGGGACATAGGATTTTACTTTTGCACACACCAAATAGGGCCTGAAAGCCTTGACTACCTTCACCAGAGAATAAGCTTGTTTTTCCATCATCTGATAATTTAATTCAGCTGATTGCAATGATTTACTAAAAAATGCAATGGGGTGCTCAAATTCTTCACCATCCTTCTGTAATAAGACTGCTGCAATAGTATGGAATGAGGATAAAGTAAACAAAGAAAAAGGTTTAGTGTAATCAGGGGATACAAGGACTGGTGCTTCTTGAATAGCTTGTTTTATTTTTTCAAAGGCTAACTAAGCCTGTTGACCCCATTCAAACTTCACATTTTTCTTTAGCAATTTGACAATAGGTTTAACCAGTTCTGCAAAGTTGGCGATAAATCTCCTAACAAAGTTAATCTGCCCTAGAAATGATTGTATACCTTTTAAGTTCTTGGGAGAAAGTACCTTTTGGATGGCTTGAACCCTTTCAGGATATATCCTCACCCCCTCCTTTGACACTATGTGTCCCAAAAGTTTCCCCTCAGTAACAGTAAAGTGACACTTTTTTTGGTTCAGAGACACTCCATATTCTAGTGCTTTTATCATGACCTTTTCCAAGTGATTGCAATGATCCTTTGCTCTTTTTGAGAAAGCTGTCAAATCATCTTAGTACACTACCATCAGAACATCTATGTGGTCTTTGAAAGCTACATCCATAGCTCTTTGAAAAGTTGCACCAGCAATTTTTAGCCCAAATGGCATACGAGCATATACATAGGTGCCCCAAGGGGTAGTAAATGTTGTTTTGAATTGCTCAAATTCTTTAACCAGCACCTGATTGTACCCTGAGAATCCATCCATCATAGATAATAAGTCACATCCAATGACTTTATGCAACATAGCCTCCATGTTAGGTAGTCCGTAATTATCTTTCAATGAGGCTACATTCAAATTTCTGAAATCAACACACAACCTTATCTCCCCACTTTTTTTTTCTTACAGGGACTAAGTTAGAGACCCAAGATGAATATCTAATAGGCTTTATTATGCCTGCATCCCTTAGCTTCATCAGTTCTACCTGCATCTTGGTAGCCAGTAATGGATTGATTGGCCTTTGTTTTTGTCTGAATGGTTTAATGCCTTCTTTTAAAGGGACATCATGTTGAAATCAATCTTCTCTATAGGCTTTCAAATCATCATAAGACCAAGCAAAAACATGTTTGTACCTTTTCAATAATTTTATCAAATTCTGTCTCACATTGCTGTCCAATTTTTTGCCAATGTAAACTAATTGGGGAGATGTTTCAGATCCCAAATTAATTTCCTCTAAATCTCCCACCTTGGCATTGGACTTTTGAGTCATATAGTTTTCATTTACGCTGAACATGCCTTCCAATTCACCCAACCCCTTGGGAATGTGATTAGTATCCAATTGGGTGACTTCCTAATCAAAATATACTCCTTATTGTCTACAATTGACACTAGAGATTCACAATCAATCTTTTGACCATCATATTGATCTATACACTGGATAAACTTGAGGATATCATCATCATCCTCAAAAACTTGCCAATTATGAATATTGTCAGGAACTGTTGACCTACTTCTTATCTCAACCACAAACATGCTAGTAAGAGTAGCATCATTATTTTTCAGGGCAACATTTGCCAGGAAATCTGCCATTATGTTATTTGATCTTTCTACCCATAAGATATTGAAAGCGTCAAAGAATTTTATCCTATCCTAGACAACATATTTATATAATTTTAATCTGTCATATTTAGCAGCATAATGTTCCCTAATTTGATATATAATTAACTGGGAGTCTCCATGGGATTTTAAACATTTAATAATATGCTTGATGGCAAGATCCATTCCCAAGATCAAAGCCTCATATTCGGCAGTATTGTTTGTGCATTGAAAAGTTAACATGAATGAATACTTGAAAGTGATACCTGATGGGGATATAAACAAGACTCTTGCTCCAGATCCTTATTTTGAACATCCTCCATCAAAATAAATTTTCCATAGCCCATTTTGTTGCAACAACAATTCATCCACAATTGGGTCAGTATTCTTTAGTTGTGGCTTAACTTCTTCAATAATAAAATTTTCCATATCAACATTCACACAACAATTTAATTGGTCAGGTAAGACCACCTCAACCATAACAGATGACCGGGGTTCTTTGTAAAATTTGACCTCATTCCCATTTATAGGGATAGTTGCATAGGATAAATCTAACTGCATCTTTCCTCTTACTGCTGCTGCCCATTTCCTTGATAAAAGCATACCATAATATGGTTTAGTATCCACTACCACTATGTCCATTCTGTAAGTTGCTTCAGGGAAAGCAACAATTTTTACTTCAATATACTTCAATGTTCCTATCACAGGAACTTCCCTGTTATCCATATCATAGCAGCTCCTAGCAGATGTAGTAACCTGGAGGCCTAATTCTTTCATCACATGATAAGACATCACATTTGTTACTGCTTCAGAATCAATCATGCAGTTTTTTACCAAGAAACTATTTACCATTAAGGTGACATAGAATGGCTCAACAGACAGTGGTTCTTGGGTTATTATATTTCCAATACAAATGTTAGAAAATTCCTTTCTCTTTCCTTTTCCTTTCACTATTGGACCATCTTCTCTGGCACTATTTAGTATCAAAGGTATCTCCTCACGATTAGGGAAAGATACATCATCTATTCCTTTTAATAGTGCTAGATCAGCTTCTTTATGCTCTTTTATTTTCAACATTTCCATAAGTGGGACTGAGACTGTCATTTGGGTCAAAGCATGTTTCATGTCAAAATGAGGCGATTCAGGGGGCATATCACTTATGATCATGAGAAGATCCTGTTTGAATCCCACATTTATCATTGTCATCTTCCTTAGGATGAAAATCCTTATTTATTTGAGGTGAGTCTTTTCTAATATAAACAGGGGTAGACTTGCCTTGAGCTGGTTGTATTGTTCTATTTATTAAGTTGTAAGAACTTCTTTCTTAATTAATTGTTGCAACAGTTAAAGACCTTTTTTCTTTATCAGTAGGAGTCCAAAAATGAGATTGTGAACTATCATCACCCATTGTGTTTATAGTTGCCTATGAAACATATTCATCCTGATCACTTTGATAGGTTGAATTTTGTAACTGGTTTATAAAACAATAATTATCCTCTGCACACAAGTCATCAGAGGATGAAGCAATATTAGGAAGCCATGGATATGGTTTCTTTACTGTGAACATATTGATAGCAGGGCCTTCCTCTTCTCTTTCTTCTGTTTGGTCAGACAGAGCCTGACCTACTACACATTGATAGGAAGAGTGTGGCATATTGCAAGCATCACACCAGGGAGTGTTCTCAACATAGTTGGCACTATTCCTTTTCAGGGGGTCTGGGGTTTCTTTTACTTTTGGGTTATCTTTCCCCTCAGGGATAGGTTTTCCATTATTCCAATTGGTCTTGTAAGGATAATCTCTCAGGTTAGGCTGTTTGTCAAATCTTTGGTTAGTATACTTATTATCTCGGTACCCTCCTCTATCATTCTTATCCATCTTGGCAGCAAGGTCTTTTACTGCACTCACCAATTTATCCACTATATCATCTTCTTTGACATTTTTATTGGCTGGTCCCTTTTCTTTCCAAAGTTTATTGTCTTCTCTCTTCCCCAATTTCCCTGATGCTCTCCTATTACTCTCAATGTCAAATGCTATTTTGTAAGCATCCCTTAAGGTATTTGGGTTCTTATCTCTGATAAGATAAGACATTTTTCCATCAGTAACATTAATGTAAGTGGTAAGGCACACTTCCTCATCTAATCTCAAGACTTGGAACAATTTGTTCATGGCCTTTTGAAATCTATTGTTAAAATTAGCCATACTTTCATTGGGGAACTTCTTAATGTTATTAAACTCATTTAACATGTATCTAGAATTAACATGCTCTCTATACTTCTCCCTAAAAGACTTTACAAATTCATCCAAAGAGGCAATACTATCATTAGGAAATTTTTTGAACCAATCCCTAGCATCTTCAATCAAAGATTGAACAAAAAGTTTCATAATGACATCCTCATCTTCAATCTCAAAGTCAGTTATCTTATCACTAAAAGATTTTAAATTCTCCTCACAAGTAACAACATTATTTCTTGTGAACTTAGGAATCCTATCTCTTACCTCATTGGGGATCACATTAGGGTGACCAGGAATGCCTTCAAAGAAGAGAGCTCTATATCTATTCATGTAGACAGGCCTCCTTTGGAAATTCCCCAGCTTGTTGTTACCATTTGGTCCAGCAGTTCCTCCTTGATGTTGAACAGGTGGGGGAACACTCTGCTTGGGTTTGGCAGCTTGAAAACTTGGGTCAAGACCCACAAGTTGAGCAGCTACATTAGGACCATAGTTTTGAACATTTGGGTTCTTTCCACACTTTTGGACTTTAGGAGCATCACCTTGATTGTTCACATTTAGATCAACAGAAGGATTTAATTGTTGTACTCCTTGATTCACATGCATAGAACTACTTGCAGTAGTATTATTAGTAGCATGGAGTAGTGCTATCTTCATTTTCATATCAGCTGTAGTAGCCTCCAACTCTAACTTTTCTAGTTGTTTTGCCAAGTCGTCTTTAGCCTTCCTGGCTTGTTCAATGTCCAAATCAATTTGAGGTATTCCTTCAAGGTTGGAAACTTTCTGCTTAGGCTCATTTATGCTAATACCAACAACCTTTTGCTTACCTTTGTCAGGGGCATCTTTAGTAGTCACTTTGAGTTTCACATTTCGTTCATTCTCATATGGGAATAACTGCCTAATGACAGGTCCTTCCTTCTCAAACACATCCTTGTCAGGGTTTGAGATTCTATTTGGGGCTTTGCTTCTCAAATCATTGAGGCTACCAAACACTTCTGGATTCAAAACTTTAACTTCTTGATTCAGGCTTTTAGTCTTGAGGTCATTCCTTCTAGTCTCAGCCAAGAGTTCTTCTCTTTCCAATAATAAGTCATATATCCTTTGCCCACATTTTTCCTCTGCTTCAGCCATTTCCTTTTCTTGTTCTTTCTTTTTTCTTTTCAAAGCCACAATCTCATCTTGCAACTTATCAGAATCATATGATGTTGTTTCAGCAGCAGAGGTCTCTTCTGATGGAGCAAGATTTTCTTCTGCAAGAAAGAATCCTATGTCATTATTTTCTCCATCCCTAAAGGGATCAAAATTGGTATTAGCTCTATAAGCATCAACTGGTCCCATAGGTTCTGCATCTTCAAATGAAGATGACTTTCTTTCTAGAATGGGGATATCCATTCTTCCTTTAGAGGCATGTTGGAATCATGTTTAGATGCCCCTCTTTTGGACCATTGTTTCCTTTGAGGCATATGGAGCTCTTCTCCAAGATCCTTTTCAGGATTCATTTTGGAATACAATCTGGTATTTCTTTGTCGGCTCATCTCACAGAACAAACAAATATTTCACTATGCAATACTAGAATACATAGAGGTTAGAGTCGCCACCTCTTTCTAGAGGACTAATATATGTAGATATCAAACGCCTTGTCCTATCTCAGATTTCCTCTTATAGAAATAAGCTAATATGGAATTTTGCAGATAGAGTAGGCTTGATAATTCCTCACCTGGTAACTTCAAGAAAATGATCTTTCACTGCCCATAATTGCAAATATTTTCAATTCATTGGATTTCCTCTTGAAAACAAACATAGGGCCAGATTATATATTTTAGAGTTAGCAACTATTCCAACTAAGACAAGATCTGTATCATTTGTAGAATCAAGACCTTCAAGTAGTGTGCCACAACAGATAAGCAGAATAAACTCACTTTAATGATTATGAGAAAAAACAAACTAATTCTCAATATGGTAAGGACAAATGCTTTCATGATCATGACTTTGAGAACATTGCAAGACCCCAATAGAGTCGCCAATTTGTTAGTGCGACATGGATGGTCAAACACAATCTAAAATTTGATTTAGCTTTTAAAATAACACTAGGGATTTTTTCAATAGCACAACAAGACTACTTCATCTTCATCCCCATTAGAGTTGCCATTTTATTAGCTCTTTTTCTTGTAGAATCAATTATAATAGCAATGAATGCTATACTCTCTAATACCCAATCTATATTCTCATAGGGAAAAGGATAATTAACAAGGATGGAAATCCTTCTACACTTTGGGCTCCACATACCCGGGCAGCTGCACCTTTGACAGAGTATTATATTTCAATAATCTTAACAGTGGATCAAGGATTTGTGATCCTTCTTCTTTTTATGCCACCAGGCTTAGGAAGGCTAACCTATTGATTCGATCTTCAAGGAATCACTAAAATGAATTGTACTGAATACAATTAGCTAGACATGTATTTGAGATAACATAAATGTAAAGATTGATTAAAATTGGATTGATGATAACAACCACTTGTCAGCATTTTGGCCAGTGCCTAATCATGGGTCATAGAGTCAGAACAAAACATACATACATCAAGGATAATTAATGGAAATACAAATAAACCTCAGATGGAATGCCTTAAAAACTATCCTCTCATCCTCATACCCCTATATCAAATTCTTGCATAAACCCTAACCCTCTGCAATTATCTACAAGATTTAAAACTTTTCTTGAAAGCAACTCACAAACAATGACATGGCTACCTTATAACCAGTATACTAAAAATGCCTTACAAATTGAACATACAAGAACTAAGAGCAAATGCAAAAAGACATCATTGGTATAAAAATGGAGATTCCATTGTATTTTATTAATGTAAGCTTGATATCAGTACATTCAAAAGACTCAAAAACAACATTCATACACAATTCAAAAGTCTGCCTTTTAGTTTTATTTTTTACCATCCATATTAAAATATTACAACTTACTACTTATAGATAGTCACAGTCATCTTGGAATCCTTTTGGAAAATAAGGATGCAATAAGCTACGGATGACTAGGCTAGAGGAAAAAATACAGTTTACAGATGAGACAAAATTTCAGGCGGATGGGATAACAAATCTTTGTTATAAGCCATGTAATCTTTTGTCCTATGATCGCCTGAATGCTTGAAGTTGCTCTGAGGTGGCTGGGTCCTTGTCATCTAGAATTTGTCCTCTTACTGATGCAGAGCCCCCAATATCTGATTTTCTCAAACTGCTCAACCTCTTTGGTGTTCGCTGTCCCCTTTATATTTACTGTCTCATGCTACCGGGGTGACTATACCATACTTACTAACCCATGTGGTGAACACCTCATCATTTGGCCAACTGAAACTGAGGACCTCATCCTTCTGGCTGTTGAATTCCTCCCAATCAACATTGGCTTTCTCAATTTCTACCTCCCAAGATTCAAAAAATGCCTTGGATTTATTTAAAATATCAATAGTCAACACAAACCAGCCAGTATTTCCCAATGTAACAATACCTTTTGTTCTACTAGTTAGTGTTTCATTCAATTGTCTTAGCCATAAGGCTTCATTTTTTATGTTCCCATCCTCTTTGAACAAGTTGGGAAGCATGTCATATCTGTCCCTGGAGAACTCTTCTCTCAAATTTGTTACCCTCCTGATGACCATGTTCTTCTTGGTGTCCAAATTAACCATCAATTTGAGACATTTATGGGTGCTTGTCAAGATGATATCAATATTTTTCTGCTCCTTTGAAAGAGAGTAAAAATATTTGACATGGGCTTCCTTCCCCTTCTAGTTATTCACTATCAGATCCCACTGTTCCTTTCCATCATCATTTCTGCTTATGATGCCTGCAATCTTCTTTCCCAATAAATAGAGGTTAGAAAGGTTGACCTCACTAGCACAACTCTTGAGGTTGGAAAATATCTGGTCAGAACATTTTTGTTTCACCAATTCCTTAGCCTCTTTGTATGCAGGGGAGTCTTCAAGATCCCTTTTTTCCCTCTTCTTGTAGTCTTGATCTCTCACTGATCAACCTATTTTTCTCAGCCTCTAGTTCTGCTCTTTTGGTGTCAATGGCTTCTTGGGTGGTGGGACTCAAAGGTGCAGGGGATGGGGGATATGTCACAAATGGACTAGAGGAAGAGGGTTGGTGAGGTTCCTGAGAAATTACCCCTTGGGGCATAAGTTGGATTTTTTGCTTACCCTCTAATACTGCTATTATGTTATCCTTCAATAAGGATTTGACCTTTTCCTCATTGTAGGCTTTAAGTACAAATTCATACTTCTCATTTAAGCTAGCATAAGCCTCCTTTTCTTTCTCAGCTACCCTTAGGCTTCAACTAGTTGTTTGACCAACGAGGTTTGCTACTTCAGTTCCTGAAGTGTCAGCAACCCTCTTCACAATTAGGCTTCCTATATCCTCAATATCATCACCTTCCTTTATTCTCCTCTTGTCCTTTTTCTTCAATGACCAAATTTCTAGGGCTGCATGCTCTTCACTAAACTAAGCACCAATTGATGTCCTAGTAGTGCTCATAGGCTTTTCTTGCTTCCTGACAGCATTGAAAACTACTGCATCTGCTAAATCCCATTGAGGCAGTATGGGCACACCCTGCTTCTTAATCATTTACCTACCCTCTTCAGGGGTGACCTTATCAAAATTGGATACCATCTCCTGCTTGACTTCTTTCTCTATATCTTCCTTAGCAGAGTTGGGTTGGGCTTCTTGCAGCTTTTGACACTTATGATTGAATTCATCAATATGGCATCTCCATAGAAATTGAATGAATGCCCTAGTTTTAATGAAATTGTCATCAGACAAGAATTCATCACTGGCTTTCTTGGTTATAGGATCTAACTCCCTGCCAGTAAATTCTGCTACTGTGAGGTCAGCTGTTGTATGTTTAGGTGCCTCTGGCATCCCTTCTTGTAATTCCTGAGTGGTGACAACAACTTCACCAACATTCCTTAATTGCACCAATTGCAAAGTAATGGCTTGGTCATCATATTGCATGGGGGATTGGGAAGGAGAGTACAATTCACTCTCTTTTTCTTTTGCTTCCACCCTTTGCCTTTTGGGAGAGGGCACTTCTTGAATATCAACACTTGCTAGCCTCTTTCCTTTATGCTAAGGAGGTTTGTCAGCTTTAGGTGCAATAGTAGTGTATCCTCTCCTTTTATACACTACATAATTCCCTGGTGGGACTATTCTTCCTTGTGGAAATTTATTCAAAATAGCAAGAGCCTTTTCTGGTTCATTTTCAATTATCCTCTGCTTCTTCTCATTTAGGGTCTATATGATCCCCTCAAATAGATTCATTAGGGAGTCAATCTTATAAGACCATGGGAAAAATTCCTTTAAAGGATCATAATTCTTGTCAAAATTACATACAAAGTCCAAAGACTTCTTGTATGCCATCCATTTCTCCTTCCTGACTTCCTGGATACCAAGGTCAAAAATGTTTCTGATGATATCCTTAGGGTAGTTGAACTGAATGTTCTAATATCAAGCACTTAGTTCTTTTTCTGGACATACCCATGATAAAATCTTCATTATCTGCACACTTGGATACAGACGTGGCTAGATAATAAGGCTCAAAATACTTGTCAAACTATGTCCACCCACCTTTGGTTATGATGAAATGATGTGCTCTGGTGAGGGTAGGAAAAATGTTTCCCTTCATCTTTCTAGTAAGGGCTTCTTCCTTTAGCCCATCCAATTTCCTTATGATCTCTTCACATAAGAGGTTCCCCTAAATCCATAAACCCTAATTACTGTAGAAAAAGGGTACAAAATTAGATCTCCCCAATTGTGAGCAATTTCTAGTTCTGGGGCGTATTCCATAGGCCTCAAAAGCCTCATCATCTCAGTGTGGACCCTAGCATTTTTATTGCACAGCAGTGACTTGAGTCTAGTTGCAAGAACCCTATCAAAATAAACATAACTAGCACTCTTCCTATCCCATGACAAATCAGTACTCCACATCTGAACAGGCAATTCTTCATCACCTTGGAGCTTAGTCAATTCCATTTCTTCCTCAAAGAACTCTGGATTGTTGAACAAGAACATATGCATCATGAGGGAATACCATCCCATTGGTTTGTGTATGTTGCTGTCTTGAATTCCTGCCAGACCCTCATGCATTTCCTAGGCAATATAAGATGCAAAATCAAATACTACTAATAGGTGGGGATGCAAAATTTGAATAACCATTAGCATTATGTGGACATGCATTGTTACATCTTCATCTACCCCCAAAACTTGGCATGGAGCACTATACATTTTTCTGGCCTTGCCATTAAAGAGATCCAACTTGAAAGGTTCTGGGGTCCTAGGCCCTACTACAACCAAGTCTCCTATTTTATTAAAGTATCCCTTCAATGCCTCATCCTTGTAATACTCCCTCTGAGTCTGGTATACTTCTTTAAAGTACTCAAAACCAATATCATCCATGTGCACTGAGGTGTTAGTCAGCTTGAAGATCCTTCTAATTTCATTAGCTGATACAATTAATAGCACATTTCCCTTGGTATCCCTAACAACCCTAGCCACCTTGTCATAAGTGTTTGCAATTAAAGTGAACAAATCAGTGTCTATAAACACACCAAGTGCTATCAATTTTCCTACATCTAACTCCCAAATGTTACATTCTGGGGTAGGGGCATTCCTCTGGCTATAGGTTGTTCTGAACAGAGTAAGGCCATCAAAATTGGTGTTGACATCTTTTTCCCATCTACCAGAATCATATAACCCGTCTCCAATTTTGAAATGGGGATGTGGTGGAACTACCCTTTTAATTTGAGTGGCGTCTCCTGTGGACAGTGGAAATTGCTGTAACAAATCTTCCCTAAAGTTTCTTTTTTGATAATCAACCTCTCCAGAAATCTCAACTTTAGGGGCCATTCTGGATCTAAGGTTTTTCTTTTGGCATTAGATTTAAATTCTGAGATAAAGTTCTAAAAACCTTTCTGAACTGCAAATCCAACTAACAATCTAAATGTTGGTGAATCAGAAAAGCTTACCCGTTCTACACAGTAGTCATGTGAAGCCAATTTTCTCTGCAATCCCATTTTTGCTCAAATGATTTTGATGAATCATTGTGACTGCAAGTCGACTTAATCAATTTTATGACCTTAATCAAATCATTCTTTCAAATTGAATTCAACTGGAGTGGCCACACATTCTGTAATTAATTCGCAGGCTTTAATTTTGCGGCTCAACGGCTCTCTGCAACACATTTTATCAACTTTAAATTTGAGCTGTAGATTCTGGACATCATTTTCTGCATCTGATGGCTATCTTATTTTCCTGAAAACAACTGTTTACCCAGGACACATGTCGACACCACTTAATCACTTACTAGATGTCGAGCATTTTCCTTTTAAGCGATTAAGCGGACCGTTAGATATAAAAAAACTTAACTACCTTTTAAACTCTTGCCAGCTCTGAATATCTGGGTCCACCAGCTGCCATGTGTCATCACCGCTTATTGGCTTGTCTAATAGATGTCGTGCATCTTGGGTATAAGCCATTATGCCCACCGTTAGATCTTTTCGAGGTTTAGCAACCTTTATGTTGTCTGCGATCGGACCCACATTCTTTGCTGGACACGTGTCACTACCACTTAATGGCTTACCCATTAGATGTCGCGCACTTTTCTCTTAAGCCATTAAGCGAGCCGTCAGATTTTTTCATACTTGCCCACTGTTTAACTAAGAACCTTTACTACTGTTCTCCCCCACCAAGGACACGCATCACCACCGCTTAATCTCTTAACCGATAGATTTTGTTTACCTTTTGACTAAGCCATTAAGCGGGCCGTTCGATCAAAACCAACTTTCTCACCACATAAGATAATGACATAAAAGGGATTTTTTAGCAGCGTGACTTAGGAATTATTAAAGTGGTTAGGATAACACAGTCTTTTAAAAAAAAGCAACCCATTTAACATGAACACATAACTTGAAGTAACTTAAGTGACCGAAAAAGTAATATGAAAATAGAATCGGCCAAGACACTTAGGGTTTTTTAGACATTTTCCACCATTTTCAACTAGGTTAAGGGTAAGAACAAACTTTGCAGAGGTATAAAAATAATTTTAACCCTGATTTCAAAGCCTTGGACACCACTAATGACAAGGGACCCTAAGAAAATTACAAGGCACAATTCAAACAGGAAATAGCACCAACACAACCATTGGAACATGGTTGGTCAATGGGTCGCTTCCTAATTAGGGAAAAGGACTCAAAACTTGAGTGTGTTCCAATGATCATGATAGCAATTGTTGATTTATAACCATCTTTGTTGATTTAATGTCCAAATTTTTTGAGAACCCTACACCAATAGTTGTGACTTCAAAGTTGTTATTGTTGATGATGACTACCCATAATTGAATAAAATGTATCCCTTATTCTAAAAAGCAACCAGTCATGTGATTTCACATCAGTTGCACAAGTATGGGTTTCCCTTATGCACGACCATTGGTGTCACGCTTTTTTGGGGGTTGTTTTAGACACCTTGTCAAAAATTATGTTGAAGTGGCATCATATTTGATGACGTGGTCTTAAAACCTTAGTTATAAGCAAGGGACTTACCAAGTAAGCTACTATAAAAAAATTGGGAGTGATTTGAAATTTCCATGTAGGATTTTGAGAAGCGCAAAGTTAGGGTGCTCAATTATTGGCTCCTCTCCCCTAAGTTTTTTTATCATTGGACATTCTGAGATGCCTTATAGTACTAAGGGACTCTTTCACTTAACTTTCAAAAATCAAATTATTTTTTTCCAAGTTTTATTTTGGTTTGGAGGTGTGATTTCTTCTATCCATCTTTTTATAAACATGTAATAAAGGTAGTGCTAGGAGATATCACAATCCATCAAATAGTAGATAACATAGTTTATGGATTTGATTGTGTATAAGTTTTTTGCATCAACATTTTGAATCACACATTGTGATCCATCATCAGGATGAGAAGAGTTGAAAGAACAAGAATGAGGTATTGTTGCAGACCAACCCAATAAAAAGGAGAAGGGGAAAGAATAAGGAGGCACAAAGAACAAGAACCTAAGAAGGTCAACCAACAAGACAAAAGTCAGCCAAAGGACTAAAAGGAAAAATACCCAAGAGAGTAAAAACCCAAGGATAAAAATAAATAAAAAGCAAAAAAATAAATAACTAAAATAAAAAGAAACTAAAAAACAATCAAATAAAAACAAGACAAAAAGGGAAACAAAAATGGCTAAACACCTAAAACTAAACCCAAGAAGATGCAAAGAAAATTTATTAAAAAAAAAAAAAAAACTTACTTTAAAAAAACCACCAAACTAAAAAAACTCAACACTAAATAAGACAAAGGGACCATAAAACAAAATAAAAAACCAAGAAACAAAACAAATACTACAAAATGAATATTTTTTTGCTTATGTTTTTTTTTGGGTTTCTTGGTTTTTAATTTTGTTTTATTTGACCTTTGTCTTATTTAGTGTCGCTTTTTGGGTTTTTTTTAGTTTGGTGATTTTTTTTTCAAGTTTTTTTTTTGATTATTTTTTAGTTTCTTTTATTTTACTTATTTATTTTTATCCTTGGTTTTTTACTCTCTTGGGTCTTTTTCCTTTTAGTCCTTTGGTTGACTTTTCTCTTGTTGGTTGACCTCCTTAGGTTCTTGTTCTTTGTGCCTCCTTATTCTCTCCCCTTCTCCTCCTTTTTATTGGGCTAGTCTGCAACAATACATCACTCTTATTCTTTCAGCTCTTCACATCCTGATGATGGATCACAATGTGTGATTCAAAACGTTGATGCAAAAAACTTACGCACAATCAAATCCATCTACTGTGTTATCTACTATGTAATAAAGTTTTAGATCACACGAACAATCCATCATTAGCAATCACATTTTAATCCAAAGCTTGTATTCAATTATACATGGACTATGGAAAACTTATACCACCTATATAATAATATTATATTTAAATTTTAATAAAGTCACTTGTTGTACTAGTAAAAAATGCATCTTCAACATAATTTTTCATTTAAATTCGTGTTTAGTTTGAACAAGTTTCTTAATAAATCTATATAACTACAATGATTCTTTTATGGGTTTGCATGCCAAACCTTGTTTGCAATTAATTCCATACTCATTGTGCATAGCTTGTGGTATAAACTGTGTGAAATTATTTTTCTCAATCTTTTGGATCAACTCCATGATCCATCGTAGAAAGAAGAGAACAAGACATGAGAAAAGAATATAATGATAGTTAGTAGACCAAGCCTAATAAAAGGACATAAAAATAACATGGACGATGGAAATCATATGACTACAATCTATCCTCATTCTTTATCTAGATATGTTTATGAACTTATATAATCTCAATCTAATTGGTTTATCTTTATGTTTATGTGTATGTACTTTAAATAAAATTAGTACTTGTCGTTAGGCTAGTCCTATTGCAATATTTTAATAATTTGTTGTGCTAGTTATTAATTAAACCAAATTGTTTGACCAATTACAATTTAGTATATTTCTTATTTTATTGTAAATTTCATATTTTCTATAGTCTAAATGTAGTTTTTTAAGTTTATCAATTGTAAAAATTATTTTTTGATTATATGATTAGCTAAATTAATTTGAGTCTTATAAACATTTTTTTTGGAATCTAAAACATAACAATTATGTTCGCAGTTTCTTTAGCCATATTGCATCATTCTTGCCACTTCTTTTATGGCTCTAATATTTTGCATGTATGTTGAAGTATCATGCACCCTTATTCTTGTCACTCTCTTTAGTTATCCAGAATTTCTCTCCTTCATTCAAACTTCATTTTTGCAAGTATTCACTACAAGTAGAGCGACCTCAGCAACAAAGACTAAATATGCTCATGTTGGTGGTCCATTTAATTTATGTGTCGCTGCAACGTATGCTAATGTGATATATGCTATCAATGGAGAGTAAAATTGGTTTTATTTTAATTCATTTGAATTTTCTTTGTCCTTTATAATTTATTTTGGTATGCTTTATTTTGGCAAATAATTTCTCAAACTAACACTTGTGGTAGCTTTGTCTGACAATGCTACTATGAAAAAGCTTTTTAGTTCTTGGGTTTTGTTAAATGCCTTGATGCCTCAGCTACAACTATATCTTTTGTGAACATTCACAATCATTGTTAAGTTCTATTTTCTTGACTTATTCTAAATTGTATACATTAACCCTTTTCCATATTGAAGTTGTTCAAAAAACTACAACCTAGGTGCAAAGTGTAATCACCTAAAAATGGTCAGGAGAAATCAAATCATTTAATTTGAATAAATTGATCCAATTAAATCAAAGAAACTTTAAACCCTAATTGTGTGATTAAGTTCAATCAATTTAATTACATAATTGTCCTAAGTAATTAATGTCCTG
Organism: Thuja plicata; assembly: GCA_018584345.1. Lineage (NCBI taxonomy): Eukaryota > Viridiplantae > Streptophyta > Pinopsida > Cupressales > Cupressaceae > Thuja > Thuja plicata. The sequence continues at coordinate 811,031 of MU223269.1, forward strand.
GCCATTTAATTAAATAAAGAGAAAAAACCCCTTCACATGGCTAGAGATATTAATATCTTTGATTTAATTAAATGTCTCATTAATATTCCCTCCAATACATATGTCGCATGGCACACAAGGATTTAAAAGTGAATGTCTACTTAGCAAAGTCAACCAATGGGAGAAAAGTGCAAGGATCAATCACATGCCTTTTCTATATCAACCATTCAATTCAAATTGGATTAATCTTGACCATTCAATTCAAATCAATTCATTTTCCTTCCTTGAAAAATCTATAAATCAACCTCATCATTTACAATGAGGTTATGTCAAATTGAGTTTTGAATTGCATTAGGAAAATTGTATCATTGCCATAGCTTAATTTCATAATCTAGATCACTTTCTTCTATAGAATTGAATCATGTAGATCATAATTACAACATTTAGATCAGTATAATTCATCTAGTTTTGCATCAATTAGTATCAATTTCATCACTCATCATGTCAATTCCATCAAATTTTCATAATTAGGTGCATTATAAGATTGAATCTTCCATTTCATGTTGTCATTCAATTAGATTTCTATGCCTCCTATGAGCAATTAAACAATTTATTGGATCTACATGACTAGGAAGTAATATAACATTCTTGAGGTGTTTGATTTGAAATTGATTTGATTTTGATGTACTGACACCTTGATCTAATGTTTTATTGAAGTGTTGTGGTTGCAAATAGGTACACAATCTCACACACACATTTTTTGCGTCCGTCATGGGGCTCTAAGCCTGAAATCTCATCAAATAATGATGAATTTGTGCTTGGAGATCGAAAGAATTCCGCAGAAACTCATTTTTGGTAAAGGATCTCATTTTTTGTCCATAAAATCTTATTTTTAGTTTTTTAAAGCTCATTTTTGGTCCTAGAAAGCTCATTTTGTCGTCTAAAAGCTGGTTTTTGGGAAAGCTCATTTCTGAGGTCTGAAAGTTAGTTTTTGGGAACTTGTTTGTATTTGGGAAATGTTTGCTCATTTTTGGCAGAGTCTCATATTTGGGACAAAGTGTCTTTTATTTGGTTGATACAGGCTCATTTTTGGGGAAGATGACAAATTCTTAAGTTTTTTCATCCGGATTTGATTTCTAACCCTAATGAGTTTATGCTTTTGTTTGATCTTGTGATCCTAATTTGCAGGTGGAAGGCCCTAACACATTTTTGTAGAACGCATGTCCAAGATTACTCAAACTCAAACTACTAATGATTGACCTTGCAGGTTTCCTTGGAAGGTTCAAGCAAACATCGTGTTTTAATTAATCTGATTTCATAGGCACCTAGTTTAATTATATAGAACCCGATTGGCTTCTCAAAGTGGTAGGGGATTATGCCCTCACCTTTTAGGTGATAAAAAAACTAGACTCACTCTTGATTCGTCATAGCTTGGGAATTCCATAGGGCTATCCACTTTCATTAGAAGTAATGAAATTACAAGATGAAATAAATGTGTTTCTTGTGTGCTTGGGATGTTAATTAAAGTAGGAGAGTATGCTCTCACATTTTAGGTGATCAGAAATATAGACACATAGTTTATATCTATATTTCATTTTTCATTTTTCCTTAGAGAGCCTGTTGTAGTGGGAAAAAGTACTCACCCCGCAAGAACGGCTCAAGTGGAAATAGGTCAAAGCCATGCCACTGCAATCCACTATAAATAAATGTTACCACTAGCTAAAACTACAGTAGACTAATGTGGTTAGGTGCACTCTTCTAGGAGATACCCCAATGGTCTGAACGTGGACCCTTACTAAATCTGTAAGATAGAAGCCTCATTTTTATCCATGGTTCTTTTTCTATAGTGTTGGTCCCACTAAGAGGGGGGTGAATAAGACCAAATCAAACTTAAACACTTAAAACTTAGCTCACTGATTCACTCGGTAGAACTAAATACACTAATAACCAACTTACCAAATAACTTAAAATAACTTAAACAACCATACATCTCATAATATGCAAATCAATCATTCAAACTTAGTTAACACCAGATTTAACTCATTTGACACTATATTTAACTTAGTTGACACCGGATTTAATGAGGAAACCCAATATGGGAAAAACCTCTCCGGGAATTGTGATCCATGATAAATATGTACTTTTCTGAAGTACGCTCAGTTAAGAACTCATCTTGTTAATGATTACAAACACATTTGCTAGATGTGACCCTGTAAAGGGATTTACCTTAGATCTATTAAGATCTTCACCCTATTAGGAGTGGCTTTGCTAGACTACTTTAAACACTATTTTGGAATGTCACCTACGTCTAGGATCTACAAATAGGACTGTTAAATCCACTTGGTTAAGAGATTTTCTTTGTTACAAATGTTAATAAGCAACAGTAAAACTTTGATCTGTAAATATAGAAACTACCTTTTTCTTAGTTCAGATCCTTTATTCTTACATGAATACTGGCATTACATACTACATTTGTCTCTGCTTTATACTATAGATTCTTCTCTTTCTACTTCTCTGTTCTTCTCTGTAACTCTGTTCTTCAACTTCTTCTTCTTCTTAATTCAATTTTCAAGCATCATAATCTCTGTTTATTTCTCATCATTTATATAGATAAAAAATTTCCTCTTAATCTCCTTGCTTAGTTTTTCCATCATTTGTGCTCAATCGTTCGATCACCTTCTTCATAAATCTTAACTTGGTAAACCATTTAACTTTTACCTCGTAACTTGAACTTTTTCTTGGAACTCTCATAATCATGTTTAACCGATTGATCTTCGCCTTAGATCTTCTTATTGAATTTTCTCACTCATAGATCTTCTAAAAAACTTCCTTTAATTCTTATCACCATCCAGATCATCATGGCTTCGTATTATATTCAATCTTATCATCATTCTCAATCAATATCATGTACTCGATAATTTACTTTACAACTTGGTAACTAATTTCGTTCACTGCTCGGTGCTCGGTAACTGAAACCGACTAACACAACTCTATACTGACTGACTCTATCTAGCTCGGTAGAGTAGCTCTTTTCAGTCATAACTTAACTCTTTGTAATCTCCAACTTAATCAATCAAGTGTACCGACTTGATAACATCTATTATATAGTAGAAAACAACTATATCATCATTACTTCATCATTGTTTGATCTGTATTTGTCACCCATTTAACTTCTCCTTCTTATGATATGGTAGCTCAATAAAAATTAGTAAATCAATTGCTTGACATCAATGACAAAATAATAACTGATCTAACCATTTCTACAAACATGTATACTTATTATCACTTGGTCTTCATCATCTCCATCAGTTGACTAACAATCTCCGTCTTTGGCATTGATGGCAACACTATAGTAGTACTATAGCAATTGATGATGGCAACTCTCAATACTGTCAATCTCTTTCATTACTCCCTCTGAGTTGATAGTTTTGTTTCTGATCTTGAAATTGTTCACTGTTCTCCCTCTTGGATAAACCTTCTGATACTTTAGCACACATTTTGATTCTCCTTCATGAGTAAATAGTAGCAATTCATTCTCTCCCTCTTTCATCAATATCTCCCTTATGGATATTAAATTTCATCAACTTGTTCTCTCCCTCTTTGAAGACAATGCCACAAAGTCATACTCTTGAAAACTCGTTTCAGCAGTGGATTATACATTACATGTACAAATATTAATTACATACAGATATCTCCACACAACTTCAGGAATTACCTAAAGTGTGTCATACTAACATCAATTCAAGAATATATATTCTAGTAAAGTATAGAATTGATGTAGCATGCCTCATGCTTCTTAGTGAATATTGGATAGGGGAAGAACCCCTAATTTACCTTTAAAATTCTCAAAAGCATCCTTCGGTAATGGCTTTGTAAAGATATCAGCCAATTGTTCCTTTGAATCACATATTCTAATACCACATTCTTCACTTGAACTTGTTCTCTCAAGTAGTGATACTTGATAGAAATGTGCTTGGTCTTTGAATGCATAACTAGGTTCTTTGATATGTTGATAGCACTTGTGTTATCACAAAAAATAGTTATAGGATCTGAGGTAATCTCTTGCATACCTTCAAGTAGTTGTTTGATCCAAACAATGTTCACACAATTTATGGCAGTAGCAACATATTCTACTTCAGCAGTAGACTGTGAAATGCAACTCTGCTTCTTGCTTAGCTATGTGATCAATATTTCACCTAGAAAGAATGCTCCTCCACTATTAATTTTCTTGTCATCAATGTTTCTAGCCCAATCTGCATCAGTGTAGACTTGCAAATCAAAAGTACCTCCTTTCTTGTACAATAAATGAAAAATCTCCAGTTCATTTCATATATCTAAAGATTATCTTGACTACAGACATATGTGTTTCCTTAGGATTAGAAGAAATACTTGCAACAATCTCACAAACGTGTGCTATATCAAGTTTGTTGTGAACAACATACTACAGTTTACCAATCATGGATCAGTAAAGAGTATTATCCACCTCTTGTGTCTCATCTTCTTCAGATAATTTACATCTTGTGACCATCGGTGTTCCAACAGGCTTGGAATCTTCCCTACCAAAAGTTTTAAGGATCTCTTTGATATACTTAGCTTGTGTAATATAGATCCCTTCTGCAACTTGTTGTATCTACAGACCTAGAAAGAACTTAATCTCTCCAATCATTGACATTTCAGACTCTTTTCTCATTTCATCAGAAAATGCCTTACATAAGGTGTTATTTCCTCCAAAAATAATATCATTAACAAAAATTTCAGCAATCGAAACCTTGTTGTCACTGTCACACTTCAAGTAAACATTACTATTATCACTTGTTCTTTGAAATCCTATTTTGATTAGATAAGAGTGCAATCTCTCATACCATGCTCAAGGTGCTTGTTTCAAACCATAAAGAGATTTATGTAACTTACATACCTTGTTCTTATTTGTGGTCTCAATGAATCCTTCAGGCTATTCAATATAGACTTCTTCTTCCAGTATCCCATTCAAGAATGTAGACTTGACATCCATTTGATAAACTTTGAATTATTTGTAAGCCACATAAGCTAGAAGTATTCCAACTCCTTCCAATCTAGCAATAGGTGCAAAAGTCTCTCCATAATCTATGCCTTCTTCTTGTGCATAACCTTTGCAAACCAATCTATCTTTATTTCTGATAACTTCTCCATTCTCATTCAGCTTGTTTTTCAAAATCCATTTAGTACCAATAACTTTTTTATCATTTATGATGAACTACAATTGATTGTATGTTTGAATTCATTTAGTTGATGATCATCCGAGTTACAAATATGTTGATGGACATTAATCAGTTAATGAATTGTCATTGATGTCAACTTGTTTGAGTACCAATCATGGTAACAAACATCTATCATGGATTGAAGAACTCGAATAAACAAATTTTGTGTGGTCAGTAATTGAAGAGTTTTGTATACATTGAGTTAGAATAGTGGACACGGAGAAAATGTAGTGTATACCAAGCACAGTATTAACCGAGCAAGGTATCACCAATGCATCACTGTATTGACCGAGTAAAACAAATTGAAGGTCGACAAAGATGATGAGCTGGTGTTTTTTTTATAATTTTGAGGTAATTGATAATGTTTATTATGTTGATCAAACGACTATGAAAATTCAAGCTGATTGGATGAAGGAGATTGAAACGTGTTTTTGACACAAATGTCGAGGAAGGTTTAAGTGGAAAAATCAATGATGGAGATCAAGCAAAAAAATCTAAGGATGGAAATTAAATGAGTTATGATGTATATATAAGAGACAAGAGATTCATTATGAATCATACATGCATACATGCAAATGCGCACATGCATATTAATGAAGTGATTAACTTCATGCATGACTGATCAAACTGGTTGAAGATAGGGCCAAACAATTCTACAGACAACACCGAGCGACAAAAAAGAGTATTTACCAAGCAAAACAAAGTATGAAGAATCAGAGGGACTGGAGTGATTATTGATCAGAGGTATTATGTACTTAAAATGGATCTAAAAATATGCAAATAGAGTTGTATTTGAGTCAGATCATTACTGTATCAATTTAACCATTGTTATAGAAAAATCTCTTAACCGAGTAGGACTTAACAGTCTTTATTATGACATTCAATGAATCTTGATTGTTTTCTTGTTGACCCCATAGTGAATGATTGGTCAAGGGAGAACTGTTAGTGATAAATCCTCTAACCAGGTCACACCTAACAGTGTGCATTGTAACCTTTAACAAGGTTGGCTCTTTACCTAGCTCACTTCAGAAGAGTGAATTATTTTGGGTTACCGGTCCCAGGTGGTTTTTCCCTTAGCAGGGTTTCCATGTTAAAAATCTGTGTAAATGTGTATGGATGTGTTGGATTTTTATTTTGCTTTACACATTAATTTATATGCATTGATCGGTAATCACAATATTGATTTACTGCTACTCGGTAGATGACTTTGCAGATGAGTTTGAAATTAAGTTTGAGATCACAATTCATATTTCACCGAGTTTATTTACATGTTTGAAATTGTTGTTATATACATCTAGGAGTATTTGGGACTATAGGATAATTGGTACTAACTGATTCACCCCCCTCTCAGTTATCTAACAATTGGTATCAGAGCATATAGTGCTTAGAAGGAAAGTTTTAAAGGACTTAAGCTAAAGTTCACAAGATGTATAAGAAAGATGTGTGTAAGTTGAACAAGGACAACTTCTCAACATGGAAGAGAAGAATGAGAATATATCTGTCAAGGATTGGAAATGATGTCACGCAATACCTGGATACCAAGTTCACCTTACCTATTAGACCTTTGACTGTTAATCAGCTGAGAGAAAGACATGAACACAATACTATGATGATAGATCTTGCTTCTTCACTATTTGATGTTGAATTTGAGGATTTGAAGACATGTACAACTGCCAAGAAGATGTGGGAAATGCTCACACTAGTTCATGGAGGAGATGTAAATGTGCAAAGATCTAAAGTTGAAAGTCTCAGAGGAAATTTTGAAAACATGAGAATGAAAGAAGGAGAAAACATAACACAGTATAGTAACTGAATCAAGGAGGTTGTAAATGCTATTCATGGAGTAGGTGGAGTTATTGATAAAGATACTATTGTAAGTAAGATTCTCAGAACATTATTGCCTATTTGTGCTATTAGAGTCGCTACAATACATGAAATGAGAGAAGCACCTAGAAATAATATCATAATTGATAGTCTAGTCGGTAGACTAATTTCATTTGAGCTGAACAATTTTGACAACATTTTTGTTCCTACTGTTGATTCTACATTTATGTCATCTCTAAAAATTAGTAAATTTGGTAACAAACACATGGTAAGAAATGATAGTGACAGTGACAGTGATGAGAGAGAACTTGATAAACTTGAAGCACTAATGGCTAGAAGATTGCATAAAGGGGTAAAGGAAGATATACAGGTAAACTACCTTTGGCATGCTTTAATTGTAAATAAATTGGACACTTTGCTGCCAGATGCCCTAACATGAAAAATAATGAAAGAAACAATGAAAGATCTAATGACAGAAAGGATGATCAAGAATACAAGCAACCGACAATATGATAGAAGGGGTAACCAAGATTACAAATACAAAGGCAAGAAAAAATGTTACCTTGTTGAAAATAAAGATGAAAACACCGACACAGACACCAAAAATAAAGATGAAAACACCAACACCAACATCGATGAAGATATTGAGACAATGTTTGTAGCTATCAATTTGGTTGTACTAATCAAACTTGAACTTAAGGGTTGGATTTGTATTCCTAATGTATACCATAGGATCTTGGTAAGTGATTTGTACTTTTAGAATTGCTTACCATTTTCTATTATACATTTTTTTGGTCTCCATTTCCTTCTTCAAATCTTTCTCCAATACAAATAGGTGGTCCATCAACTCTTCAAAATGATTATTGGGGAACCTTAGACTTCACGCCAACATTTTGTAGCAAGGAAAGGACCTTTGAATTTAAGAATAAAACAACTCTGTCTAGTGAATGTGTGGATATTGATTGGTCCTCCTTAAATTTAAATCCCCTTCCACCTAAAGGAGAATCTTATCTTATTGATACATCAAATCTTCCAAATGAGAAAAAAATTTCAAAAGAAACTTTTGGTTTCCAACCTTCCTCTTTACCCAATCAATCTATACTTTCTCCTCCCACTTTCTCCTCACAATAAGAGTCTATTTTGTTTGAGCTTCTTATGGCCAACTTAATTACTCTTCCTTTGAATAATAAGCAAAAAAATAACAAACAAAAGCAAAACAATTCTTCCATTTGTATGTTTCATCAAATTAAGGGCCATAAGACTAGTGGATGTTATGATTTTAAGTGTAAAATTCAAGAATTCATTGATCGTAGTATTATTCAAATGACTTGCAATGATGAATGAAACCTTTTTCATGATCATTCTACCTAATATATCTACATCCCTATTATTTTTCTCCTCAATATGTGACATTTCTAGCCTATCCTTTATAGACTCATTATCATACTTTGTGAACAACATAATATTCATTTTTCCTTGTCTCATCACTTTGGGGGCAAGGGTCCTATTTCACTCTCTTATTCATCTCAAAGGATCCATTTGTTCTCTTTTTTTACTTGTTTCTTTTTATACCATGACATCCTTTCTTGCATGCATTTTTTGTTTTTCATAATGATATTCTCTTTTTCAAGAGATTGACATCCCGAGTTGCAACCTTGTGCTTGCATTTGAAATCACATGTCTATTACAAATATAAACCTCTTAGGAATAATAATGTGTCCTTACTCTCCAATGCATCCAATATGCCTTATGAACTTGCATCTTTTTCAATGTCATGTTCTTTCTTGCATGGATTTGTTGTTTTACACAAGGATCTTCTCTTTTTCAAGAGATTTGCATCCCGAGTTGAAAACTTATGTTTGCTTGAAATCACATATTTATTATAAAATATCTAACACATAAGGAATATATTGGATTTGTTTCTATCTTTCCTTCAAAGGATCTATTATCTCTTTTGGGTTCATCTCTTTTATACTATGATGTCCTTCCATGTATGAACTTGCTTGTTCATGGATCTTTCTCCTTCATGAGATTAACATCCTCCTACAATCTCTTCCTTACTTGGAAGTGTATATCTTGTATGATAGGGTTGATCAATAAGTAGAAATAAGGTGAAATTATTCCCTCCCTCATTTTATTTGTCGGATTTTTTATCATTCTATGATAGTGCATTCTTTTGGCATGAGCTCTTTGTTTCATACAAGATACTAACATCTTTTCTTAATGACATGTTGCATGTCTTAAAAAGGGCATGTATATCATTTAATGATCATCTTCTTTTCCTTCCTTGGTTGTTTGCTTCATTTTCATATCTTTCCCAGTTTAATATGTTTGTTTACATTACACGAGCAACTTATTTTACTTGGAGCTGATATCAGTCTTTGTTCAATCAGTCTTCGTTCAATCAAGTCCAGAGTTGATATCTTCAAAATTCAATCGATCTTCATTCAATCAAGTCCAGAATTGATTCTGATCGATGGGATAGTTTCATCACTTCATATAAAGCTATTTATTAATCCAATCAAACACCATATGTTCTTTGAATCAACGTATTTCTTGCACATCAATTCAAAGGGGGGAAAATATAATCACCTAAAATTGGTCTAGCAAATCTATAGCCCCTATTTCTGATTAATTGGTCTTAATAAATCCTAAATCAAAGACAATCATAAACTAGACCCTAAACCCTAATTATGAGATCACTTAATCAAACTTTCTTACATAATTTCAATCCTAAATTGTTGAATCAAATCATCAATCCTAAATCCTAAGACACTTAAATTGCATAAAACATTGGGATAAATAAAAAAGTCCTAAAGTCCCTTTTAAATTAAAAAGAACTCATTCACACATGTGTGAGCACATTGAAAATCAAATAAAACAAACAAAAGGGGAAATACCAAATTTGTCTTATTCTCCACAAGGTTTACCAATCAAATCACTTGGATCAAGCTCACATGGATTGAGGGAAGTTGCATCTCCACCATTTCTCATTTCCCTTTTGCCTCTTAATCTCAATCGTCCATCTCTTGGAATTTCTTATAAAAGGGATAGCTCCCTTGCTCAACATAACAAGAAGATTTGAAGAGTAGATTTATAATATTATTTTCATTCTAGGTTTTTATTGTGCACTCATAGCTCTTGCTTTCATAGTAGTTTACTTGCATATGCATTTGTAGTTTCAATTCTTAGTACAATGGCATCTTAGTTTCCTTTCATAGTTTAATGTTAGATGCATTGCTCATGTTCTTAGTAGTTTTCATTTCCCTTTTATCGTCATTGCTCAGGGTTACTATGCATTTAGCTTCCTATATTATGCACTTTCATTTTAAAAGCTTTTTGGGAGAAAAGCATGCAAGTATATGCATCTTGCTCATTCTTGCATTGAATCTTCCATTTTGGGGTAGTCAAGTCACTAATTCTCCATGTCCAATCTGATGGGCACTCATGGGAATCACACTCTTCAACTAGGAAGCAATAAGTCAATTTCAAGGTTGTTTATACAATGTTTTGATTTTTGTTTTGATCCTAACTCCTTTTGATGTAATGGTTTATTGAAGTGTTTGGTTGCAGATTTGATAACACATTATACCACACACAACTGGTACAAGGAATCTGCCAATCAAACTGGCCAACACTGAAGGAAGTGGATCATAACTGAACTCCATATCCTCTCATGTAATGGTCTATCCACTAATGTGCTCATCATGGAATACTCAACACATGACATCAACACCATCGTGCACTTCCTGATCATAGTATACGATCTTCCCGATCACTGGAATCCGTAAGATCTTGTACATATCCTTGGGAGTCATTGTGATCTCACTGGTTGGTAAATGGAATGTTTTATGCTTGGAATGTCATCTCTCTGCATGAGAAGCCAATAATCCTCAGTTAACCCCATACTCTGACATATCTAGTAGAGCACCCAAACTGCATCGTCAAATGACTACGATACCTTTGGGTATTGACCCTAAAATGTCAAAATCCCAGGTATCCACCTGCAAAACAAATAAATCCAGAATTAGTCATCACGATCATAAATCTATCATAATAATCTCAAGTACATCAAATCCAACATCATTATTCATTCATACATCAATGACACACACAATCGACATCAAAACTATCTAAAAACTCGAGACATGGGATCAATAAGACCACAAACAACACAATTCCCACAAACAACACAAATTCCCACAAATGAACCTTTACCAACTAAATACAAATGTTCAAATGGGAAACAAACTATTTCATACTGCAAATGAACCAAAATCCTGCAAACAAAACAACAAAACCCATAAACGAAAGAACAAGAAGGAAATGAAACAATGCACTCCAGAAATGAACTTTCTAACCAAAAAAAAAAAGTTCACTAACCGCAAAGGAAAATTCCAAAATGGGAAATGAAGAAGCACACACAAAATCCCTAACTAAAAATGATTTTTATTTTTACCATAAATGAACTTTTACAACTGCAAACAAAACAAAAATCCTCATTTACTAAATAAAAATGATCGTAAATGAACTTTTGCAAAAGGCAATAAAAAATCATCAAAAATCATATAAAAATGGCAATAAATGCACTCAACGAGAGAAAGGGATCATCGACATACCACTGCCAGATAATTGGCTAGTCTCTAATACCACTGAATGAGATGAAATCAGTGAGATTCAACTGGAATGGACATATTTCTCACAAAAGGGTTTGCAAATTCTCTCAAGGGTAAATGTGAAAATGAATAGTAAAAAGGCAATTTTAACCCTATTTAAACCTTTTTTACCCATTTTATTACATTTTGGGTCAATATTTTACCAAATCTAATGCAAACATCGACTGCTCATCAAAATTTTATGTCATCATAATCAGAAGCTCAATCAAACGTCAAATTCATAATTCAAATCAAATGGACAAATCACATGACTATTAGACTATGGGATGCCAAAATTATTCCTAAACATTCCTAAATATTTCAGAATTGTTCCTAATTTTTCCTATATATTCCTGAATTGTTCATAAATGTTCTTAAACGTTCCTCAATCTTCCAGAATTGTTCCTAAACGTTCCTAATCATTCCTAAATCTTATAGAATTATTGATAAATGTTCTTAAACATTCCTAAATCATCTAGAATCATTTCTAAATCATTCTAAATCATTTCAACATGATTCAAAATCATTCTCACACAGTCCCAAATCACTCAACATTCTTCAATATTGCACAATTAGCAACATCACCTTTTGATTTCACTCCCAAGGGGGCATAATAATCACATCATCAGTGCATAAATATCAAATCTTCTTCATCAATCAAATTCATCCAATCATTGAATCCGTTGATCGAATCTCATCAAATTATCTTCAACATAATCAGAGACTTTATTGAATCAAATTGAATCAGTCTCATCATCAATAGGGGCATGTCAATTTCATCAGGCATCGTATAAAATATACAGTTTCTTCAACATCATCATATCAATAGGGGCATATCAACTTCATCAAAATGAATATCAAGTTGGTATTCTTCGATAAATCTCAGTGAACGAGTAATTTTGTCAAAACCCATATCAAATTACTCTGTTAACATCAGTGTGTTCAAAATCATTGAATCAACAGGGGCATATCAATTTAATCATACCACATCAAATTAATAATATCTTTATTAGATAATTGACTTCATCGGGACCCATATCAAGTTAATTATCTCGATCAACCTTTTGATGGTAATCAGTTTCATCGCATCACATAAAATGTTCATCTCATAGTTTTATGTTCCGCTTCTCCATCTTATGTTTATAGCTTTGAGAGTGACTTTATGCCCTTCCTTTTTTGTGACAGTTTTTCACAATCTGATTTAATCCTACATATGTGAGAAATTAAAAAACAATATATAGATAAGATAAGATAAGATAAATTTATTAATGTCCAACAAGTGACCAACAAGGATCTAAGGGACTGGAAAGGTAGAACAAAAGGAACAGTGAACCAACAAACCACCAAACAATGGCCGGGAAAACAACCAAGAGCGAAAAAAGAGAGAAGAGAACAAGAAACAACAGGCAAGAAGAACAGACACAAGAGAAGGACTAAGGATCATTTTCAGGTAGAAAGAAATCCGACACTGAAGGATAATGATCCAGATGAGCAGGAACCCTGGGTCGTCGTTGTGAGCTGCTAGAGATGTGTCGCTGGTGGGTAAAGGTGTTGTGGGGTCTCATAGATCTAGAGTGACCAGTGATGGAGGCAATGTGAGGCTGCTTCACCCCCCATAAAGGAGACGAGGGTGAGAAGAAGGTCATAATGAGCTGATCAGATATCTGTCTCTGGGGGAAAAGAAGATGTGGAGTATGCTTGTGGAGCTGTACAGTCTCATGGAGATAAAGTGCCAGGCATCTCTGATCGGTGTAGCTGAAGAAAGCAGTCAAGGAACTGCACCCTCTGAATAAGAAATAGAATCTCCCTCTGATCTCATAGTAAGTAGGACAACGGAAGCTGAAGTGTGTCTCAGTCTCAAACTCGGCCAGGGTGCATAACCTGCAAATTCGATCATCTCTGTTAATGTGATGGTCTGTCTGGGCTTGAAGGCAGTGAGATCCAACCCTGAAAGATCCCAACGTGATGCGAAGGGCGTGGCACCAACACTGAGATAAGTATCTAGGATGAACAATAATCCCATCCCGAATGTCTAGAAAGTGCTCAGCATAAAAAGCCATCCTCAGGCGCAGACCCCCACATGGGTTGATCCAGGTCATGGTAATATACTACTTGTATATGTCAAGTCTGACATGTCTATTCAAGTCTTGTGTGGAAGGGAGGAGGTGAGCCGGAGCGTCAAGCCAGAACTGATAGGGGGGAGGTGATCAATTTTAATCCTGATCGAACCTAAAAGGGATGAGGCCTGGGCATACCAACAACGGGCTTTGGGGGAGGGATCTGACTTGGCAAGTGCCACTGAAGAGAAATAGGCCAGGTAGGTGTATCTGTTGCGACCATCATTAGAGTCCGCAAAACAACATAGGTAGTGAATAAACCAAACCAGATCAAAGATGGCCCCCAATCTAAAGGGATGAGCCCTGAACTCAGCCAGAATGATGCTATGAGAGGTGGACCAATGACATCTGATGATATGCCAGAGGAAGATAGTCTAAACATGCTCAATAGAGGCCCAATCAGAATCCAGAAGGGACGGCCCCTAAACAATAGAGCCATAAAGTACCATAGGTCTCACCAAGGAATCCAAGAGGGACAAATTGGACGTGGTGTCCTGAAAATGATGTCTGAAACATTGTTTCTCCAACATGGCAAGGGAACCCATCCCTTTACTGATCCTGGGCAGAATGGCGGGTCTCAGGATGAAGCGAGGGCCGGAGAACTTGACCCCTAGGTAGGTGTAAAAGAAGTAATCTCAATCTCTAGTCTCTGATAGAAGAAATGAAGATGTGAGGTCTTTAGGCAGTTGAAGATTATCACCCGTGTCTTACTAAGATTCACCACCAGCTGTCTTGAATCACAAAAAGAGGCCAAGCTATCAAGAAGTCTCTGGAGACTTTCTGGTGAGGAGGCAAGGAGAATCACATCGTCAGCGAAGAGGAGAATGGAGATAAGAACCTGGTGCAGGTAGCAAACATCACTCGGAAGTGAGGAATCTCTAAGAAAAGCCTCGAGCTCGTCAATGTAGATGCCAAACAAGGTGGGGGAAAGGGGGCACCCTTGTTTCACTTCAATAGTGCTCTGGATAGGGTCAGAGAAACCCTCATGAGTCCTGAACCTGCCCTCAACATGCTCGTAAAGTCTCATAATAGCTGTCAAAAGAGTCTCAGAAATCCCAATATCTCTAAGTCTTTGGAAGAGGGCCACCCAAGGGATGGTATTGAATGCCTTACGAAAGTCAATGAAGCAGCAATATACTTTCGTTGAACGATGGCGAGCCTCCTCAATAATTGCCTGCAAAGTCAGGATGTGGTCCATGGTCTGGTAATCTGCCCGGAAGCTGGCTTGACCTCTAGCCCTGCAATCTCTCTTGTCCAACTCCCTATTAAGAATAGTAATCAATGTTGTTGTGTAGAGTTTGGCAAAGGTGCGCCCAATCGTGATGGTCCTATAATTGCTGGGGTCAAAAACTGACCCAGCCTTGTGAATCAGATAGATTAAGTGTGTCGACCAGGACTCGGGGAAGCCGGTGCAAACCACACTATAATAAGACCAGGATGGGAGATATAAGATTTCTCCCTATTATATAAGATTTTATTTTATTATTATAATAAAATAATATATAAGATTTCTCACTATTAAAGTAAATAAAAATTAATATATAGGATTTCTCACTATTATTTAAATAAAATAAAAATAAAAAATTTGCAGGAATTAAATTGAAAATAATTAATTTGTCAATATTTTTAATTAAAAAATTTACATGTTATAGAAAAAATTCTTTATTACACCGAGAGGCATCTCTACAGTTGTAACACAAGGGAGGATACCAGGATGGGAATATGTCGTGTAAATAAAAAAGAAGTGCTTATAGTTACATTTCAAAAATCATTAATTTTTTTTAAAAAGACTATAAAACACCGAAATAAAAAAATCAATGCCAAATGACATTTGAAAAACCAAAAAAAAGATTTAAAAAAAGACCCTTAGTAAGCAGCTATTTTCATTGCACGAATCAAATGATTATTTTTCCAACTATTTGATAGCTATTAGCTTCCGATATCAATAGTTAACGCTCAAAGGGTAAATTGAAGTTGTATAATAATTGCGCAGAACATGAAGAGTCTCCCAACAACGATAATAAAAGAGTATTTATTGCATACTTCCTCTCATTTTCTCTCCCAAATCTTTGTGTGCAAAACAAGAAAGAGGTTTGAGGCTCAATTCTATCCATCCACTCCAGGTCTGTATATTCAATAATCTCTTCTTTTGACATTTTCATTTGCAATTTATGTATAATCACACCGTGTGTTGGTAAATTCAATCACAACAGAAGCTTTCAAGTCTTTCAATGCCAAAGTGAGAATCGAACCCCTGACCTCCTCCAGCGCCATTGTTGGTCCCAATGCCTCTTCATCACTCGTCGACAATCGATCCTCTTCAGACTCATTTATTAAGGTTAGTATTGCCTCTATTTTGGGAACCTCATTATCTGTACTTTATAATCTTTTAGGCCCCGTTTGTTTGCAGGAATTGGAAGTGACACTTCCCGGTTTTGGGAGTGACACTTCTTGTTTTTGCAAATCCGCTGTTTGTTTCTCTAAATTGCAATTCTGGATTTGTCAAGTAAAACCAGGT
>MU223269.1:841053-868328 GCA_018584345.1 Thuja plicata
TGTCTTTAGCTTCATTCTGATTCTTATCTGTAAAACATTTCTCCCTCTATGTCTGTAATCACACTATAATCATCTGTGTCTAATCATCTGTAGACTCCCTCTGAGTAGATAATCACTTCAATGTTTTAAGTAGTAACTTCTACCTCTATGTAATCTTTCCCTCTTGGTAATCTCTCTTTCTCTATGTAATATTTCCCTCTTGGCAATCTCTCTTTCTAGGCAATCTAATCTCTTCCTCTAGGAAATCTCTCCCTCTTTGACAACAATGCCAAAGACATCGATATCATTATCATGTAGATCTTTAATATCATGTTGATCTTGTCATCTTGATTGTGACTGATTTTCTTTTCTATCCTTGTTCATCTTCACAAATTTAGCCAGCATCCTAAAGTGTGACTAACTGTGCATCAATGTGTCAAGTATTCTGAATGTAATATTTGATGCCACAGTAGCATACAAAAATTAATTAGCCTCAGTTAGGGGAATCACCCCCATTTTACCTCATAGATACTCATGAGCATCCTTGGGTAGTGCTTTTGTGAATATGTCTGCTAATTGTTCTTTATTGTTCACATAATCCAGTCTTACTTCTTTATTATGAACTAGCTCCCTCAAGTAATGATACTTGATAGCTATATGCTTTGTCTTTGAGTGCATAACAAATTTTTTAAAATATTAATAGCACTCATGTTATCACAATATATGACAACTGGGTCAGTGATTTCTTCCTTCATACCTTTCAGTAGTATCTTCAACCACACAATGTTAGAACAATTGACTGTTGCTACCACATACTCGGCTTCAGCTGTAGATTGTGAGGTGCAGTTCTGTTTCTTGCTTTTCCAGGAGATCAATCTTTTTTCTAAAAAAAATACTCCACCAGTAGTGCTTTTCCTATCATCAACATTTCCATCCCAATCAGAGTCAGTGTAAACTCTGAGTTCAAACTTGTCATTCTTTCTGTAGTATAGACCATAGTCATCAATTCCTTTCAAATATCATAGAATCCTTTTTACTGCCATCATGTGAGTTTCCTTGGGGTTAACAGAAAACCTTTCAACATTTCCAATAGCTAGGGCAATATCAGGTCTACTATGTACAACATACTGTAGTTTTCCAATCATTGATCTGTAGAGTCTTTGGTTCACTTATTTTGTGTCATCATCTTTTGTCAGCTTCTGTCCAGTAGCCATGGGTGTACTCACTGGTTTGGACTCTTCCATTCCAAAAAATTTCAGTATCTCTTTGATATATTTAGATTGAGTGATATAGATACCATTCTTCATTTGATAAATTTGTAAGCCAAAAAAGAATTTTATTTCACCAAACATAGATATCTCAAACTCAGTTTGCATCTCTGTTGCAAATTTTTGACATAACACATCTTGTCCACTAAATATGACGTCATCTACAAAAATTTTAGCTAATAATATACCTTTGCTTTGCTCTTCTTTAAGTACAGGTTTCTATTGTCATTGGTTCTTACAAATCCAATCTTGATTAGATAATTGTGCAATCTCTCATACCATGCTCTTGGCGCTTGCTTCAGTCCATATAATGCTTTGTGTAGTTTCAAAACCATATCTCTTTTGTTTGGGTCAACAAAACCATCAGCTTGCTCAATATACACTTCCTCTTCCAAGATACCATTGAGAAATGCATATTTCACATCCATCTGATAAACTTTGAATCCTTTATAGGATGCATATGCAAGTAAGGTTCTGACACCTTCCAATCTCGCAACTGGGGTGAAGGTTTCACCATAGTCAATTCCTTCCTCCTGTGCATAACCCTTGCTTACCAGTCTAGATTTGTTTCTTATCACATCTCCATGTTCATTCAGCTTATTTAGAATACCCACTTTGTGCCAATTACATTTTCATCCTTTGGCCTAGGTACAAGTGTCCAAGTTTTATTCTTCTCAATTTGTTCAATTTCCTCATTCATTGCTTGTATCCAATATTTATTTTCTAAAGCATCTTTCACTGTTTTGGGCTCAAATTCACATAATAGACATGTACCATTTTTCAACTTACTTCGTGTCATAACAACAGAATCCTTTGATCCAATGATTTGATCAGAATTGTGGTTTCTTCTCACATATTTTTCTATAGTGGGCTCAGTCCTTGCTTTAGGTTCACTGTTTGTATTTAGTTCTAGTTGATTTTGTGACTTGACATCTCCATCAGATAGCTCAGCATTCATTTCTAGTTGCTCGGCAACTCCACTTTGTGACTCGGCAGGTGGATGTTGTTGCTCAGTAGGAGTCTCAGGTAGTGAAATAGAATCTTCCTCATCTAGATATATGAATGATCTATGACTTTCAGGCTCTTGTGTACTTTCAGCTTCATTTCTTTCTACAAACTCATCAATTCTTACATTTGCACTTTCAACAATTTTGTTAGTATTAGAATTCAAATATTTGTATGCTTTTCTTTTCATTGAATAACCAAGGAATATGCCTTCTTCACCTTTAGCATCAAGTTTTCCATTTCTGTTGTCTTTCATTATAAAACATTTGCTTCCAAATACTTTAAAATACTTTACACTAGGTGCATAACCATACCAAAGTTCATAAGGTGTTGAATTTGTACCTTTCTTGACTTGAACTCTATTCAGTTTATAGACTGCAGTACTTACAGCTTCTTTCCAATATTTTTGTGAAACATTTATCTCCATCATTAGTGTTCTTGCATAGTCCATGATAGATCTGTTTCTTCGTTTAGCAAACCATTTTGTGGAGGAGTCCTGGGTGCGAACATCTGTCTCTTTATGCCTCAGTCATTGTAGAACCTATTAAACTCATTGGAAATAAACTCTCCACCTCTGTGAAATCTTAAGCATTTCAAAATTTTGCCTGTTTCCTTTTTAACTTTAGCTAAGTACCATTTAAATAACTGAAATGCATCATATTTTTCCTTGAGAAACATTACAGTCATCATCCTTGAATAATCATCAAAAAATAGAATAAATTATCTAGCACCACAATAGCTTCTTTCTCCAATGGGATCACAGAGATCAATATGGACCGATTCTAGGATTTCCTCTAATATATGTGTTTTACTCTTGAAACTAGACTTAGTCATCTTTCCTAGTTGACATTGTTTACACATAGCATTCTCAGGTTTCTTTAACTTAGGTAGCCCTCTAACCTTTTTTAATTTACTTATGCTTACCAAGTTATCAAAGTTCACATGACACAACCTCTTATGTCGTAACCAAACATCATTGTATTGTGCAAACAAACATGTTTCTTCAGATAAATCTAGATAAAATAAGTTACCTTTAGTCTGATCACCACTTCCAACTAATTCTCTAGTAGAATCATAGATCTTTGCTTTTCTATGATGGAATTCAACTTTGTAACCAGAAATGTTCAACTGTGCAACACTTAGCAAATTATATTTAAGATCATCAACCCAATACACATTATCACATCTGATTTTGTCAGTCAGGTTAATCAATCCTTTACCTTTGATAAGACATAGTGCATCATTACCAAATTTTACATATCCTCCTTTGCATTGGTTTAAGGTTTCAAACTTATCTTTGTCACCAGTCATATCATGGGAACAACCACTGTCAATGATCCAACGATCATTTTTACTCATATAAGAGATTAATGCAGTTTTCTCATCATCATCGGAATCTTCTTTCATTGCAACATAAACTACTTCTATATCATTGTCATCAAAATTGTCAGTGTCATTGTCAGAAGTTTCTTCAGCAATATAAGAAGATTTCTTACCTTTGTCTTTGTAGTCCTTATATTTCTTGAAGTCTCGGTCATCCTTTCTATCTTTGTATTCTTTGTATCTGTTGTCCCTTCTTTCATCTTTTTCATTCTTATCAGGACATCTAGCAGCTATATGACCAACTTTATTGCATGAAAAATAAATAATAGAAAGTTTACCTCTGTATTTTCCTTTTCCTTTGGATAGTCTTTTTGCCATAAGTGTTTCAAGTTCTTAAAGATCATCATCAGAAGTGTCACTATCACTATTCACATGTTTCTTTCCTTTCTTAGATTTATTGAGAACCAACTGTGAACTAAAAGTAGAATCAATCCCTTGTGAATTATAGTTATCATAATTTGACATTTCAAATGCAGTGAGTCTGCCTATCAGATTTTCCAAATTTAGATTATTGTTAGGAGTGCATCTCAATTCTTGAATTGTAGAAAATCTAATAGCATATACAGGAAGTAAAGTTCTCAGTGCCTTTCTCATAATAGTGTTCTCATCAATTGTTCCATTAGCTCCTCTAATGGAATTTACAACTTCTTTTACTCTACTATAATACTTGTTAACATTTTCATCTTCTTGCATTTTCATCTCATCAAGCTTACCTCTTAGACTTTCTGATTTATCTCTCAACACATTTGTGCCTCCACCATAGACAGTTGCAAGTTTGTCCCACATCTACTTTGCATTTGTGCATCTCTTTATATCATCAAACTCTGAATAGCTCAATGAGGAGGCGATCTCCAACATTGCTTGATTGTGCTCTTGCTTTTCTCTTAGTTGAGCAGCTGTGAGAGGAGTAGTAGGTGATACATAGTAATTTTCAATAATTCACTTAGCATCATCTCCAATACCAGCCAAATGCAGTTTCATCAAACTCTGCCATGCAAGGAAGTTATCTTTGTTCAGCTTAGGAACCTCCTTCTTATACATCTTGATCTTTTCGATCCAAGTACCTTCAAACTATTTTCAGGAGACCAAAGGTCTGATACCAATTGTTAGAATGAATTTAGAATAACTGAGAGGGGAGGGGTGAATCAGTTATCCTCAGGTCTAGATGTAGCAAATAAAAACTTTCTGTATTTCAGATCTACTTAGCAATAATAGCATAAGTCAACAACTTTAATCATGCAGTTTATTGTCTATTAAAATTAGATTGTAGAAACATAATAGTAAAAAAAACCATAAGCATTCATACAATTTGACACAAGTATTTAACGTGGAACCCAATATGGGAAAAAACACCAGTAACATGCTACCAAGTTTTCACTTTTCTGAAGTGAGCTCTGTGAGGAGCCAACCCTGTTAAAGGTTACAATAACACACTGTTAGGTGTGACCTGGTTAAAGGATTTAATCACCTTGTCAGGAGTGGCCTTGTTAGAGGAATTAGAACATTCCACTTGAATGCCACCTTGTTAGAGGATTTATACAAATGACTATTAGGTCAACCTTGTTAAAGGATTTTAACTGATACAATGGTTAGAAAGTAATCAGTAGTTGTGATCTGATACATACAACTTACTTTGCAAATTCATATCTAATTACAGCTCTGATGTTAACTTACTGGATAGCCTACATTGTCATTTCAACCTTCTAATCTGCTTGGAAATCCGTCAAGAAATCACACATGCAACTCTCTGCTTCTGTATTCAGCCTTCTCTGCTAGATCATGCCAAACAATAAATTAACTATGCAATCCTTTTGCATACATATATGTACTTCACATTCAGCAGCACACTTCAGCATCCTGAATGAATAATCCCTTGAGGTTATCATATACCTCTCTGTCTAGGTCAGATAAATCTTTTGCCGATTAAACAAGATCGTAGATCTTAGGTTAGGTCAGATCCAACGGATCATTCTATCTTTGCATTACATTTACTTCTCCAAAGTAGTCTCTAATTAAATCTTGAAACCATGTATTAATTACGGTTACCCATACATTAAATGACGTGGATCAATCTTTAATTAATATTACATATCCCAATAAAATTAGCTAAGTCGACCAGAGATCTCAAATCTCATCATTAATCCAAGTACTATAAGTCAGCCAACATCACTGTTTCCACTCGGCAATTTCACTGGTGTTTGGTATTGAACAAATTTTCTCATCACGAACAACTTTGCTCAGCACAAGCAACTTTGCTCAGCATAGAACAGCTAGAAAAACTGTCTTTGAAAGATAAACAACTAATTACTTTGCCAGAGTGCCAACTGATCAAGTACCCTTTTATTTTTCTTAACTCAACCATTCACTTGGTCTTCTTGTTAAATCTTCTTCATCAACAATAGATATGGTACTCAAATAGATAACAATAGTCTCACCAATTAAGGTTTGACAGCAATGACAAAATAACAATTGCTTGCATTGTCACTTTTCAACACTTTGGACTGCATCCTTTCTTGCTCTTGCATTACACTTTTGTGACTTATCCTATGTTGGCCTTTCATTCTTGTCCAAATATGCTTTACATGATGTTTATTTTTTCCTAGCTTGGGTACTCTTGAGGAGTTTGCCTTTGAGGATTTTTTCCCTTTATTTTCCTTGTCTTCCATCTCTTCCACTAGCTTGCTAATCCCTCTTGTCCTCCACCTTGCTAAAACATTGGGACTGCGCGATGTGATCTTTCTTGGAAGTTTGATGCCCATTCTATCTGGGGGCATCCTTTGTACATAATTATTGATCCTGAAAAAATTCAAAAAAATGATATATTGTCAAAAAATTCTAAAAATTGGAAAATGTGGACTGAAAAAATGATCATCTTAGTGAAAACCTAGCAATAGGCGTTTTGATGTATCTCAAAAAAATTATATATTCTAAAAATACAAAAAAATCAAAAAAATTCAAAAATTCAAAAAAAAAAGGGAAAAGTGCCTTGGTGAAAACTTGGAAACGAGCGCCTTGGTAGCAAAAATTTAAAAAAATTATAAAAAGTCCTGAAAAAAAAAGAAGAAAAAAATTAAAAAAAATGAAAGGAAAAAAATTGTAATAAAATCCAAGTGGTGAAAACCTTGAAACAGACGCTACTTGAGGCCTTTGCACCCCTATTTCTTAGCGCGTGACCTCAACACTTAGCCTTTCTCCATCATGCCTTGTCCTTGTTGCCTTGGTCTCGAATTGGTCTTTGTCTTTGTCTAGGGGGCATAACTGTGTTAGCTTTGGTCTCTTGGATGCGTTAGTCTTTAGGACATCTCCCAAATGGTATTTTTCAACACCACCCCAACTGTATTTTTGAATACAACCCTTGACATCGAGTGTTTTTCAACACTTATCGGTTTGGTCTTACCCCATTTTGTCATGTGGTCTTACCTTCTTGCAAGCATTCAGTCCTTATCCTCCGAACTTAGTATCAGTTAACACACTTAAATTTTTAAACACAACACTTAATTCTTGAGCTATGTCATGGTATTTTCTTTGTGTGCTGACTGTTATTGATTTTCGTTGAGTGTTCTTGTCTAACAAGTCTCTCTGTGATGCATATCTAGAGGACTTGGGGCATAGGACATATTTTTATTTGCTTCTTGCTTTATGCTTTACTATTTTTTGCACAACCATTCTACTGGTCATCCTGGCCTCTATGCCTTGATGTGAGCATGATTTTGCTATATTAAATTGGGTAAGCTAACATCACAGTCATCTTGACCTTTATGTCTTTGATGCTTATGTTAGAATCTTTCCACATTCCAAACTGATATAAATCACATTCATATCTTCATAGTTGCACTTGTGACTAGTGATGATTGTGTGATTTTTTGATATCCATTAATAATGGCCCAATGATGAAACTAAGTTTCTTAACATTCTATAATGAATGATGAAAACAAAGATCATATGTTTGTTGCTCTATTGCAAGTACACCTTTGCATTTTCATGTAGCTTGCATTGTTAAACTTCATGTTAGTTTGCATTTTAGGTTGAATTATGAGTTTGTGAGGGTTTTTCTTCATCTTTCTTGTGGACTTTTAATCAACTGTGATCACGTTCTGATCTTCATTTCCTTATCTTCTTTCATGATCTCAATCAAAATTTTCTATCTTAAACAGTTGATTAATGTTGGGGCATTCTCTTTCTTGAGGCAAATTCTCTTTCTTCTCTCCATTTCTTTCCACTTCTTCCAAACTTCTATCTTCCATTCTCTTTCACCCCACTTCTTCTTCTTCTTCTTCTTCTTCTTCTTCTTCTTTTTCTTCTTCTTTTCCTTCTTATTCTTCTTTTTCTTCTTCTTCTAATTCAACCTTGGGGCATAATATTTCGTGCTTTGTGATCTACCTTGGTTTTGTGATCTTTATATCTTTCATCTTACATCAATAACCTTATCTTTAGTTCAATTTGATCAAAATTTATCAATTTGTTGTTTCTCCTCTATCTCATTACGATTTCGATCACGAGGGGGCAGTACCTATCAAACTTCAACCTTTGATTCAGCTCTATCAATTATATCAACCTTGACATGTCAATTACTTATATACAACGGTGTTGACCTTGTCTCTTTTTCAATCTGCCTATTTTTGTCTCGATGTGTTCCCAGAATGATCACACGTCTGTGTTATTTTGTGATCCCAAAATGATCTCACACTTCAATTGCATTCTTTGACTACATGTGTTCCCAGAATGATCACACATTAGTCAAAGAGGGGCAAATGTATGCACCCTAAAATGGTCGCCTAGACTATGGGCCCCATTTATCATTTTATCAATTTATCAATTTTCTGAATCAATGCTTTGCAATATTTTCAATTCAAATAAATTTCCTTAATCAAATTATAATTAATTCAATTGTTTCAATATTTTCTAAGGTTTGATCATTTTTATTTAATTAAAAGATTTAATTTCTCTCTTTTAATTAAATAAAATTCATCTTATTTAATTAAATTAAATTCCTCTCATTTAATTAAATAAAATTCTTCTAATTTATTTAATTATAAAGAAAACCCCTCTTTTAATTAAATAAATCCCTCACTTAAAGCACTTTATTTGATGAAAAAGGAAATACATTAAATAAAAATTAAATAAAAATCCCTTTTTCTATCACATCTTCCTAAGTGGTGGGTTTTTGCCTCTTAATCATAGCCTTTACTTTTTGCTTCTTAATCTCAACCGTTCACTTTTCTTTATAAGGAAATCTCTCCTTCTCATTTTCATATTAGGTTTTCATAGTATTGTTATGCTGCAGGTTTGGAGAGCAATATTGGAGGAGGATTTGAGCACTTGAGCTTGGATATTGCAACTTCTCTCTTCTTGTCTTCTTCTTCTTGCATCCATGGCTATTCATGTAGATTAGATTCATCTTTATTTTCATAGATTAGATTTGCATATTTCCTTTCATAGATTAATCATGCATTGTTATCATTTAGATTAATTTTCTTTTATGCATTTTTATCATATAAAATAGATTTCATTTTCATACATTGAATCTCTCATTTCATGGTTTACTTGCATGGGCACTAACTAGGTCAATCCGAGGGCCTCCATTTCACACCTTTGCACTCCATGACTAGAGAGCTATGGATCAATATTTGAGGCCTCATTCTTGAGCAACCTTAGATGGAATGACTCATAGAAGTGTGACACATTTTTATCACATAGTGTGTATATATATATACACACATACACATGTGTGTATACACATATACACATATTTATGTATATATACACATATACATGTGTGTGTATATACACACATACACACCATACATATACACATACAAGTGTTTATCCATGTATAAACATATACACATGTGTGTATATATACACATATACACACAATTGTGTATATATACACACACCATACATGTGTGTATATATATAGACATATACACACATGTATATACACACACCATACATGTGTGTATTTATACACACATGTGTATATATACACACATGCGTATATACACACATGCATATATACATCCTTATAGCAATATAATATACATCTCATAGTCATGGATCCCACGAAATATTAAATTTGCTTTTGTAAAAATTGGAATTGGAATTTGAAACTTCCAATTCCACCTATTTAGGTGGAAGATGATATTGCCATTTTGGAGGCAAAATGAAAATTTCGGAATTCCAATTCCATCTTTTTCCAAGGACCCAAACATGGAATTCGACATTATCTAGAATTAGATAATGCCAATTCCTGTCATATTCCAGGAAACAAACGGACTTGCTTGAAAGCTTCACAATTAATTTTTGTAAGCCACGACCATTGAATGTCCATGAGATAACATCACTTTGAGGCATATGGTAGAACGGTTCTTAAGGCCTCCATTTTGAATACCCCGCAAGTTGCAACATACATGGGAATTTTTTTATTGATTTGTCTGCGCATCCAAATCTAACATGCGTGTGTTTAAGATTGCTTTATCAATCCAAAGATATTGAGAACTTCCTTGCACAAGCTCAATTGGGCATGTTCTGAAATCATTTCATTTTGTTCCCTAAGGTGACATCTCCATGAGGCATTCTTTTAAATACTTCGGTACATTTTCTATGATTCCACACTTGGCATTTCATGCAGAGATGATATGACCTTGCAACATTTTGTCAAACTGTTATCGGGTATTGCCCATGATTCCACATTTTGCATGCAGGCAGATTTATTAAAGCATCGCCATATACAACATACTATGAGAAATCGTCTAACATTAATGAGTCGATGGATGTCACAAAGCTTGAGAGAACTTATGAAGATGGTGGAATTCGCCTTCACCACGTTTGCTTACATGCTTGCAGAGAATTCATTCTGATTCTAACACAAACCCAAGCTGCTGTCACATTTTAATTGCATTTTCTTGAAAGTATCTACAAGTAGTTACAAAGCTGGAGTTTGGGTTTGGGTTCTTGAAATTTCATTGAAGGTTAAGATTAGGGCAATTATTTGGAAAAACTTAGAATACTAATCTTTAATTTATTACAAGTTAAGGTTTGGGAAGTTGAAATGTTGACCAAGATGGAAAAATCTTGACTCCAAACTTTCAAACCCTTTGCTTTGCTTCTTCACAATTCAAAATCCCAACCATTAACCCTTAACCTTTTGGCAAGTTGGAATTTTGAAATCTTAACCTTTTTAAAGTTAAGATTTTTAATTTTTAAGTTGTAATTTTAATTTTTAAATAATTTAAAATTTATACACCAATTTCAAATGAGCATAACTTTTGACTCATAACTCTGATTAGAGAAATCTGAAGTGCAAAACGAAGATGACAGACAATCGGAGAGTTCAAAATCATGAAAATTCCAAGAATCCCATGAAATACTAATATTTTTCAAGCTCCAATATTGACATGTTTTGATTATTCACAACCCAAAATGATGAGATTTCAAAAATCTAACTAAAGGACCATGGAAAAATATGAGCAAATAGACAATCACATAGACCCCAAAAATAACCTTGGATATGACTGGCAATTTTTTTTAAGTTTTGACTATTTGAAGAAACCACGACAACAATATACATATACACAAACATATACATATACATGTGTGTGGGGGGGGGACAAGATAATTTCTGAGAGCCCTCAGGGTTAGAAGCACTAAAATTTTAGTCGTAAATTCATAGAAAATCCTAAGGATCATCTCCACAGATATCCTTCGTTATGAAATGTCATACATCCTCCATTAATATAGAGTGAGGACTGAACTATTAACATATAACCAACTAAAAAAGTTATAGAGAGTTCAAAATAGTAAAGACCCATGTATGGTGTTAGCATTTATCCAATCAAAATTACATGTTCATCAAAAATTAACCCTAGCGAGTATAAAATACTAATGCATATAATATCATTAAGTTCAGAGTTTTTTTAATAATACTAGAAGGACCAGTAATGCCCAAAAAGGTCTAAAATTATTCTACTTATGTGTATTGTTGGACAGCTTGACGCAGGCTTCTATGTCTTCCTCATGGGTAATGTCCTCCACAACTCCATCAACCACAATGTAGTCCTCCAACCAATTTTCATTCATCGATGCTCGAATATGGAAGAAATGCATAAGAAAATCCAAATTTCTGGCTATAATTGGTCGTTGAGCCCAGAATCCATCCATGTCCTCCGAGAAGAGAATAGGGTAAGTTGGAACTGGGTTGTTCCTAATAATGAGTATGTCATAATTGCCAAGGTGGGGAATGGTGAGATCATGCCTAATATTGAACATGACTCTATCCAAATCTTCTAAGATATCTTCCATGAAGACCTCCCTGCATAGATTAGTGATGTCATCATGATTGTTATAGATGTGAATTGCAATAGCAATGATCATTGCAGGAATGTCTGGATTAGTCTTGAACCTATCTCTGCATTTCACAAATTGGTCTCTAAGCTCCTATAGTCTGCCCTCCAGATAATTCTATTCTTTACATCCACTATCTGCCTAATTCTATCTATTGTTACTCCTTTGTGAAAATCCATTAGGAATTTTTGTTCCCCAAGTTTTATCAGAGTATCCACGATTGATTACCTAGAGAGAGGGGAAGGAGAAACCAGAATGCCATCAAAATTGGGGAGCAAGTGTGATAGAGGAAACTTTATAATGGGCAATAAAAGGTACTTATGATGACTTAAATGATTACCAGGACACTCTTTTAAATGCCTTGCATTTATCATGAATGAAAAGACCTATGACTTTCCTTGGAGAGAGTGTTTCAAGCATCGAGTAACAAGTACAATAATAATTATATAGCAACATAAAAGATTTACAAGTATGATTTTCTTATTCCTATCAGATAAAATCGTATCATAATTAAAGAACAAGTTGTTATCATCATTGGTGATGGGAAATTAATACATTATGAAGATGCTACTTGTTATCATGCCACGAGTGGCTAGTGATGACATCATCAAGCTTATCCCCGGTCATTTCACTAATGTTTGAGCTTAACTGCAGCAAAGCAAGTGGAAAGGAAAGGACATACTAAAATAAAAGTGTGTGTATATATATATATACATATACATGTATATAATATGATTATATATCAATATAGATATATACACATATTAAATATAGATATATGATGATAAGAGAAGCTTGAGATTAACATATATGTAAATATGTATATGTATAGTATGAGCATGAAAACTATAATGAGGGTATATTCTATACTTGATTAAGTTTGAGTTGTAGATCTATATATTTACATATATGAAAATAAGAGGGGGAACATATTTCTAATGTACTAATAAAACTAGAAAACGCCAATGTGCAAACTCTTACATGTTTATATACATATTAAGATAAAGGATTATTTATAATCCAGAGGGAGAGCAGAGATGAAATAAGATAAATCATTCTAAAATCTGGTGAGATGCACCAAACTAAGTAAATTATCTTAAAGTGACCCCATCTACTCCTAGATTGGCTAGTTGGTCTGCTCTGGTGTTACTCTCCCTATAGATATGGTTGATGGTGATCTTTTTAAAGGAACGAGAGAGGTGAAGAGCTCTAGCTAAGGAAGCATTCAGTTTCTAGTTGGGCATGGACCCTTTCCTAAGGGCATTAATAATAATAGCTGAGTCCCCTTTAATAAGGGAAGACAATTCTCCCATGTTATTTGTCTCTACTCCAATAGGTCTTCCCAATCTATAAAATTCTATGTCATCCTCATTATGCAGACAACAACCAATCCTAGCTTTCTTGGGGTTACCTCTAGAGGCACCATCAAAGTTCAACTTGATCCATCATTTTTGGTGGGCCTGCTAAAGGCACTTTTCACTTTTATGCTTATTTTATTTATCCCCTAAACCAAAAAAATGAGGTATTTTGAGCCTCATCCATCTTCCCCTCATCTTCTCATCCCAGTAGGTCATCACAACTTCCTTATTATGCATATTCATTATTCTGTTGTTCAATTTTTTAGTAATGGAAGACTATTTTTTTAAAGTTGTTTAGAGTCCATTTTCTTTTTCCTTACAAAGTCACCTATTCCTCTCTTTCCATAATTCCCAAATAATAATCGAGAGAACCAATTTCCAGAGTCCACCATATAAATAATGTTTCATTATGGTCAGCCATGATTGAAACAGACCTGAAATGGTTCTGGGAAAGGATGAACTCCATACAAGTTTACCTCGTAGCCATTGCAAACATTGATCCACAAATTTACAATTCAAAAGTACATGATCTGTATCCTCCTCATGTTCTTCATAGAGAGGACATATGTTGGGTCCCTCAAAACCCATCTTCTTAAACCTGTCATCCATAAGAATCTTATCATGCAAGGCCAACCATGCAAACATGCCAGCCTTTGGAAAGAATAATTTGTCCCAACATAAATCCTTGGAAATAGCATTGGGTAATCTAATCTGATTACACATGAGGATTTTATATCCATCCTTAGTGTTGTATTCCCCATATTTTGATCCATCCCAAAGCAAGGTGTATCTCCCTATATGGAAATTCACTTTCCTTTTATTTAGGGTCTTTTCTAACCCTGCTTTATCCTAAGCATGAATGTTCATATATCCAAGGATCTCCATTTCCAACCTTTAGATAAATCACCCTCTTCTATTTCAATGTAATCCTTGAGATATTTCCTCCATGTCTAGACTCTAGAATGCTCCTAGAGACTTCAAAGTTAGATATTTTTTCCATATCTCTAAAGCCCCCCCAAGAGTTAGACCAAAATAAAGCTTCCTCTCCCCTACCTAGATTCCAAATGTTGGAGCCTCTAAGTGGGGTTTTTTATTTGCAAATACTAGAGGGATCTTGACTTTTGAGATACTTATGATAGAGGATCTTAGCCCATTTTATATGTGGAGTTTTATACATTCTCCAAACCAGTTTATCTCCTAGAGCTTTGCTTTGAACCTTGATATTCTTAATACCTACCCCACTATCCTCCTTTGGTCTGCATACTTTATCCCAGGCTATTAGGGATATTTTCTTTTTCTCCCATTTGTTCTCTGACAAAATAAATTTCTCAGATGTCTATTTAAGTCTTCCTTAGTGACCGTTGGGAGGTTAATGCAGGATAGCTGATAAATAGTAATAATTGATAAAGTAGATCTAACCATGGTTTCTCTCCCAGTAGAAGAGAGTCATCTTCCTTTCCACAAATCAACTTTATTTTTTATTTTATCTGTTACTGATTCCCAGAATTTAGATGAAATGTTCGCTTTGTCCAAAGCTATCCCAAGGTATTTGCATGGCATTTCCCCTTTTTTTAAATTCAATATATTGCATATTTCTTTTTCTAAAATGACATTAGTATTAAAGAAGAAGATTTCTAATTTCTCTGGGTTGATTTCTTTCCCCAATGCGACAGAATAGGATTCAAGGATGTCCTTATATGCTCTAGCTTCCTGCCTATTACTTTTCCCATAGAGAATAGTCTCATCAACAAATTGTTGATGTGTGGTAGACTCTAGTTCATTAGTAATTTTTATGCCAGTAATATAATTCTCCTCTCTTGCTCTAGTAATCGCCCTGCCTAAGGATTCTGCCATTATGATAAATAAGAAGGGGGATATGGGATCCCTTTGTCTCAAGCCTCTAGAAATACTAAAAAAGCCTTCTGGGGTACCATTAACTAGGAAAAACACCTTAGGAGAAGAAATGCATTCAAAGATTAAATTAACCAAGATTTTGCAAAGCTAAAGGCTTCTAGGCACTTGCATAGGGAGCGCTAATCGAATTTATCATAAGATTTTTTAATGTCTAGTTTAATAAGCATAGCTTCGCCATTCTTTTGAATGGAATAGATATCTTCTTCAACAATAATTACTCCATCATAGATAGATCTTCCCAAAATAAAGCCAGTTTGTTCTTCCCTAATTAAGAAAGGGAGTAGTTTTTGTAGTCTATTAGCTATAACCTTAGTAAGTAGTTTATATAGTATTACACAGTGCTATCAGTCTAAAATCATTCAGGCATTCTGCCTTATTCTTCTTAGGGATTAATACTAAAAAGGTGTTATTAATTTCTTTAAACATGCTCCATGAGTTTCTAACTCCTTCTAGGGCTTCGACAACTTCATCCCCGATAAAGGGCCAACGCTTATGGAAGAAGATAGCTGGGAACCCATCTGGTCCTTATGACTTATTAGGATTCATTTGCATAAGGGTTTTTTTAACTTCGTCTTTAGTGAATTTAACCATTAATTCTTTATTTTGTCCCTGTGCTACAAGTTTAGGAATATTTTTAATAATATATTTTGACCTCTTAGATTGGACCCATTCTCATTATTAAGGATATTCTCAATTTAGCTGACTACTTCCACAACAATCATTTTTGGGTCATCTAAGATCGTGTCATTGCTTGATCTTATTTTGGTTATTCTATTGATTATTCTTCGTTGTTTAGTGCTATTGTGAAAAAAATTGGAATTTTTATCACTTGCATCTAACCAAGTCTCCCTAGATTTTTGGTACCAAAATATTTAGCTAGTATGCCCACATATTCTCTCATCAATTCTTTTTCTTTCAAATAGAGAGACTCGTCCATACCTTTTTCAATGACAGAAGAATTGACTTCAGCCAATTTCTCTTCTAGCATAACTTTGGCCTCAAATATTTTGCCAAAGTGATCCTTATTCCATTCTTGAAGCTTCTGTTTAATGATCTTCAGTTTGTTGACTACCTTACATATAGCTTGGAGCCTGATACTTTTTCCTCCTTCCACCACTGTGAACAATTAATTTTAACACCATTTCATCTTTTATCCACATTTGTTCAAACTTAAAGGGGTATTTTTGGGGTCCTATGTCCTCCATAATGCTAATTTGAACTGGATAATGATCTGACCCAGATAGTGGCATAATTTATGTTTCTGAATTATTTAGAAATTTTATTAAGCTCCCTCTAAGAAAAAAAATTGTCTCAAATTTCTCAGCAATGTTGCTGAAACCCTGCCTCCTATTGTTCCAAGTAAAAGATTTTTTTGTCGTTCTGATTTCTAGAAGGTTATTAATCTCAATCCATTATGATAAATCTAAGTTTTCCTGAGAGATTCTCTGACATCCCCCTCCCCCCACTTTTCTGAATGACTAGTTATAGCATTAAGATCCCCTCCAAGGACACATATCTAATCAGGAACCTTATTTAGATATTGTTCAATTTCCTTCCAAACAAGTTTTTTTAATCTTTGGTTTGGGTAGGTCCATAGACATTTCTGAGAAGGAAGCATAGATTGATCCTAATGCATTTTACCCAACCACTCATCCAGTTGTTTCTGCATTCATCCAAAGTAAATGTAATAGGCTGAAAATTCCATATAAAAGCCAGACCATCAGAGGCTCCATGAGATATTGAGCCAACAACATCTAAGCCTTCGTTATTAAGTTGTGTTTCCTAGACTAAAATAATATCAGATTTAGTGTTAGATATGTAGCGTAAGATAATGTGCTTCTTGTTTGGGGTATTCATTCCCCTAACATTCCATGTTAAGAGATTCATGGCTCCTTGGGAAGGACCTTCCCCTTCCCTACATAAAATATGTATGTAAGTTTGGTTTGACCTTTAGCATAACCATCCTTGATCCTTAGCTCATGATAAGGATTTCCTCCCTCTTTTCTTGCTTTGTATAACATAGTCAGGGGTAAGCTTTTTCTCCCCCAAATGTGCAATACCAAGTATCTTATCCTCTTCCTCATTTTTGATCTCATTAAATCTTCCAAAGTTTCCTCTATTGTCAATCATATTATAAATTTTTTATATATGTGGTTTTTATGTATGTTGTTAAAGAAATTTTTAAATGGAGGTCTCACATATGTGTGTGTGAAAAATACATATGATATAGTTTTTGACAAATTTTTACAAACCTTTTACTCATTTTAGAAAAGTTTACCAGTTTTATTTAACTTATATTATAATACAAGAGAAAAATAAAATATTTTAAATATTGAAGTGATGTGTAGTAGTAGACTTCCATAAATCTATATTTTAACTATTTGTAACATATTTTGTTCTAATATTTATTTGTAATATACATGGCTTTCTAAAATGTGTGGCATTA
The DNA here is from genome assembly GCA_018584345.1 of Thuja plicata. NCBI lineage: Eukaryota > Viridiplantae > Streptophyta > Pinopsida > Cupressales > Cupressaceae > Thuja > Thuja plicata. The sequence continues at coordinate 858,750 of MU223269.1, forward strand.
AAAGATTGCCCAAAATGGATGTAGTAAATATATGTGAAAAATTAATTACAATGGACATGTCACAAATATATGAAACACTAAATGTGTCTCTAACCCAAATCCTAATTGTAAGCATAATCCTAACAATAGTATAAATCTTAATCCTAAGCATTATTTGAATAAAATTTACGCTAATCCTAATCTTGAACTTAAACCTACCGTAACTATTATTCTATCATAATAATAGTAATAATCCCAATACTAAAAATTATGTCACCATAATCATAATGCTAACCTTAATCCCTACCCTCAACCTAACTTTTATGTAAACCCTAAACATAATCTAAATCATAACACAAAATTATAACCCTAACCATAAACCTATCTCTAACATTAAACCTAACACTGAATCGTAACTGTAACTATAACCCTAATCCTATTACTCTAACTTGTAACCTTTACCCAAATCCTAACCCTAAGCATGATACTAATATTAACCCTAACCATAACCTTACCCTAACCCTAACCCTAACCCTACACCCCTTACCCTAACCCTACACCCCTTACCCTGACCCTAACCCTGACCCTAACCCTAACGATTAACATGATACTAATCCTAACTCTAAACCCTACACCCTATCACTAACCCCTACCCCTGACCCTAACCCTAACCCTAACCAAGGTACTAATTCTAACTCTAAACCCTAGACCTTAACCCTAACCCTAATTATAACCTTGAACTTGATTATAATGCTAACCCTAACCCTAATACTAACCCTAGCACTAACCCTAACTTTGATTTAAACCCTAAACATAATCCTAACCATAACACAAAATTCTAACCCTAACATTAAACCTAACACTAAATCATAAATGTAACTATAACCCTAACCATAAGCCTCAACCTTAACTCTAATCATAATCATGCTCATTAAGTGTTAAACCCTAATCATAAGTGCTAAAACCTAATTGTAAATGGTAAATCATAAAAAAACTATACCTAACCTGATGACATGTAACTGATTGAATGTTTGAAGATGCTAAGTTGATGTTCATACAAAGAATTAAATCAGTTAATGTATTGTATTGTCACTGATGTCAACTTGATATAATTTGTATGGTCATTGTAATACTGCCAAAGACTTCAAAGAACCGATGAATCAAAGGTTATGCTATCAGTAATGCATATAAGTCAAGTATTCACTAAAGTGACTACATACACTGATGGAGTGCACCTGACGGTTAGAGTAAAAGAACAAAGTCACAGTGTTGCCCAACGAGATAATGCATAGCATTACCGACGAGCAGAGTTACAGTGTTGCCCGACGAGAAAAACACAAGGTAACCTGATGGACAAAAGTTCAGTGTTGCCCGACGGAGAAGACAAGGATGGAAATCCTGATGACAACTGAAGTCACACTGACGGAATAGTCAATTATCACCGATGACTAACTGAATTATTGATTGACAGAATAGAGAGTTCAAAAAATGAAAAAATTCTTAGCTATCAAGAAGCTAAATATAGAGTTAACAGATACTTATCATTGTTTTAATCATCCAGATAAAGCCGGAGATAAGTAATTGATTTAAAGTTGCTTTGTCCAGTTGGCAAGAAGATCTCTATGAGATCAAACTGGAGATTTGCTTTAAATCTATTGACAAAGATTGTTGAACATGCCAAGATCAAGAAAGCCAAGAAAAGAGGAAATCATGTCTATAAGAGACAAACTCAATTCATTACAAATTGTGTGTATGGGGTGAACAAGAGAATAGAGGAAAGAAGCTAAAGAAAATCTAAAGGAGAAGAAAGTCTTCATTCAGTCCTAATCAACAAGCTAAAGGAAGAGCTAGATTTTGTAGACACCGACAAATAGTGAGACAAGCATCACAAAGCAGAACAAGTGTGGAGCAAAGGTATATATTTGATTATATTGATCAATGAAGTAATGGACCTACAATAGATCTGAAAATCTACAATTGAGTTGTATGTATGAATAGATCATTAGTGTTTCAGTTTAACCATTGAACCATATAAGCCTCTTAACCGAGCAGGACTTAAAAGTCTTTTTCAATTGAGATACATCCCAAGGAGTATCAAAAAGTTTGATCACAAAAGTAGCATTCGATATGCCTGATACCTATTGACAGGCCAAGTGAGCGTTTAATCAAGGATGGTAGCATTACATTCCAGATACTAGTCAACAAACTATTTCTAAATCCTCTAACAAGGTCACACCTAATAGTGTGTTTTTAACCTTTAACAGGGTTGGCTCTTAACAGGGCTCACTTCAGAAGAGTGAAAATTTGGGGTACCCGTCCCAGTGGTTTTTCCCTTAACAGGGTTTCCACGTTAAAAATATATGTGTTATGTGTTTATGGTTTATCACTTTACTTTTTTACATTTCACATATGCATTTCTAGATTTATCGGTATACTCTGCATATTTACTGTGTTTCGGTAAATAGTTAACTACTTATCGATAATCATATAGAAGAGAGATTAGCAAAGCAATCTGACAAGTAGAAAATTGATAAAAGTATTTCAAGGTATACATCTTGTAGGCCATAAGATAACTTGAGACATAATTTTTGGTTATAATTTTGAGGGTTTGAATTAAGGATTAATTTTTTAGGCCATTGATTCACCCCCCCCCTCTTAGTTATTACTAACAATTGGTATCAGAGCTTGTGTTCTCAGAAGGAAGGTTTCAAGACCTAAGCTAAAGATCACAAGATGAATAGACGAGATGTGCCCAAGTTGAACAAAGATAATTTTTCTTCATGGCAGAGCAGAATAAGACTCCACTTATCAGGTATTGTTAATGATGTTACTCAATAATTAGATACTGAATATGTGTTGCCCATAGGAGAACCAACAGTTGAACAAATGAGAGAGAAGCATGAACACAATGACATGATGATAGAACTTGCTTCCTCACTCTCTGATGCTAAATTTGAAGATGTCAAAACCTGTAAAACTGCAAAGTAGATGTGGGACAAATTGAAGCTTGTACATGGTGGTGACAAAAATGTTTTGAGAGCCAAGGTAGAAATCCTTAGAGGAAATTTTGATGATATCAAAATGAAAGAAGGTGAAAACATCACTCGGTATAGCATAAGAATTAAAGAGGTATTCAATGCTATCCAAGGATTTGGAGGTATACTAGAAGAAGATACAGTGGTAAGTAAAATTCTAAGAACCTTACTGCCTACTTATGCTATTAGAGTACCTTCCATTCAAGAAATGAGAGCAGTAGAAAATAGAAATGTTACTCTAGATAGTTTGATTGGAAGACTGATTTCATTTGAGATGAATAACTTTGATAATAGTGTCTTACCAAATATAGAGTCTGCATTCAAAACCTCTGTGAGAATAAGTAAATCAAGTCATAAAAACACTATGAGAAAAGATAGTGATAGTGAAAGTGAAGAAGATGACCTTGATGAAATTGAAGCACTTATAGCCAGAAGAATGCAGAGAGGCAAAGGTAAATACAAAGGTAAGTTACCACTTGTTTGTTTTAATTGCAAAGAGATTGGACACTTTGCTGCAAGATGTACTAACAGAAGAAAATATGACAAAAGTAATGACAAATCATTTCAAAAGAAGTCTGATAGAGGTGATTATAGAAGCTACCGACAATCACAAAGAAGAGATACCTGAGACTATAAGGAGAAAGGAAAGAAGGCTAGTTACCTAGCAAAATGCAAAGATGATGAAACTGCACCAAATCTGATGAAGACATCGAGATGGTGTTTGTGGTTGTAAAGGATGATTCAAATGATGATGAAGAAAGGTATGTAGAAACAAATCGCATATCTAAGGTTGGAAAAAATGATGTTTGGATCATAGATAGTGGTTGCACTCACCATATGACCAGTGATAAGGAAAATTTTGAGACCTTTGAATACTATAAAGGTGGCTCAGTAAAAATGGGTAATGACACACCTTTTCCAGTTGAAGGTAGAGGAACAATAATGTTGAATAACCAGATAAAATGTGAAAATTATTATTTGATAAATGGATTGAATTATAATCTATTGAGTATTTATCAGTTGAATAATTCAGGTCACAAAGTAGCATTTGAAAATAAGAAGGCAAGGATCTTCAATAAATCAGGAAATCTGATTGGCATTGGTGAGAAAAAAAAAGGTAACTTATTCTATCTGAATGATACTGACACCACTTGTTTGATTGCTACAAATGAAGACATATGGTTGTGGTACAAAATATTGTGTCATGTGAACATTGACAACATGATAAAGATTAGCAAAAAGAGAAATGTTAGAGGCTTACCGACGATGACCAAGCCCAACAACATCATGTGTAAGAATTGTCAAAAAGGTAAAATGACAAAGTCTAGTTTTAAAAGCAAAACCCATACATTTGATGAAATTCTAGAATTAGTCCATACTGATTTATGTGGACCTATGAGGACAAAGATTTATTATGGAGATAGATATTTTATTCTCTTTGTTGATGATTACTCTAGAATGATGATAGTCATGTTTCTAAAAGATAAATCAAAGGCATTTAAGATGTTTAAGTGGTACAAAGAAATGGTTGAGAAGCAAAGTGGTAAGGAGTTAAAATTCTTAAGGTCAGATATAGGAGGGGAATTTATTTCAGATGAATTCACTAACTTTTGTAATGAGCATGGAATTAAAAGATAGGTCTCTACACTGAGAACACCACAGCAGAATGGAATTGCTAAAAGAAGGAACAGATCCATAGTTGATTGTGTAAGGACACTGATGATAGAGAAAGGGATCACCCAAATCTTCTAGAGGTAAGCTGTCAGTACTACTATTTACACATTGAATAGAGTACAATTGAAGAAAGACACCTTATGAGCTATGGTATGGATACACACCCAATGTAAGTTATTTCAAAATTTTTGGCAATCAGTGTTATATCTTAAGAGATGATAAAAATGGAAAACTTGACTCCAAGAGTGATGAAGGAATTTTTGTAGGGTATTCTACCAAGAGAAAGGCTTATAAATGTCTAAACAAAGCCTTTAACAAAATTGTTGAAAGTGCAAATGTAAAGATAGATGAATTTACAGAGAAAAATGAAAAGGAAAGCACTAAAGAACCAAAGGACTACAATAAGTTTACTTACAATGAGGAACCTATCACTCTACCCTACCAACAATGTAGATCTCCCAAGCAACAAATCATTGCACCCGAGCATCAGGCTGCAAATACCAACGATCAGAATATTGCTCAAGATGATGCACAAATTGATGGAGAACAAAATGATGATCAAGCTAATAGAAAAAGAGTCGAACCTATACTTGGAAGATATGTCAGAAGGAACCATCCACAAGACCAAATCATAGGAGATAAAAAGGCTGGTATGAGAACTAGAAGTAAGTCTCTAAATACAAGATGTCTTATTTGTGATTATGAGCCCAAATATGTTAATGTTGCGCTAGATAATGATGAATGGATAAGTTCTATGAATGAGGAGATTGAACAAATAGAGAAAAATAAGACATGGACACTTGTACCAAGACCAAATGACAAGAATGTCATCAGTACAAAATGGATATTCAGGAATAAGCTGAATGAGAATGGAGAAGTCACAAGAAATAAAGCAAGAGTAGTATGCAAGGGATATGCACAAGAAGAAGGAATTGAATATGGAGAGAACTTTTCACCCATTGCTAGGCTAGAAGAAGTAAGAATATTACATGCTTATGTTGCATATAAAGGATTCAAGGTATATCAAATGGATGTCAAGTCTACATTCCTGAATGGAATACTTGAAGAAGAGGTATACATTGAACAACCAGAAGGGTTTGTTGATCCAAAAAAGAGGGACATGGTATGTAGACTTCACAAAGCCCTATATGGATTAAAACAAGCACCTTGAGCCTGGTATGAAAGACTTCATTCCTATCTTATAAGTATTGGATTTGTAAGGACGAGTGAAAATAGTAATCTTTACTTGAAGGAAGATACTGATGCTAACATTTTTATTGCTAAGATATTTTTTGATGACATCATATTCGGAGGCAATGATATGCTATGCAAATCATTTGCAAATGAGATGAGCAAAGAGTTTGAGATGTCTATGTTTGGAGAGATCAAGTTCTTTCTTGGTCTGCAGATCATGTAACAAGATGAAGGTATTTTCATTACACAATCCAAGTACAACAAAGAAGTACTAAAAATATTCTAGATGGAAGAATCTAAACTAGTTGGAACACTGATGGAAACTGGATGTAAGATGACAAAGGAGGACAACTCATCAGAGGTAAATCAGACTTTGTACAGATCAATGATTGGAAAACTTATGTATGTTGTACATACCAAACCGGATATTGCACATGTAGTAGGGATAGTTGCTAGATTCTCTGCTAATCCCAAAGAGTCACATATGACTGCTATGAAAAGAACTCTAAGATATCTAAAGAGTACCAAGGAATATGGCTTATAGTATAGAAGAGAAGGAAAATTTGAACTTAAGGTCTTTACCGACGCTGATTGGGCTAGAAATCTTGATGACTGGAAGAGCACAACTGGAGGAGCATTCTTCATGGGTGACAGACTTGTCACATGGATCAGAAAGAAACAGGGATGCATCTCACAATATACTGCAGAGGTAGAGTATGTTGTTGCTACTGGAAATTGCTCAAATATTGCATGGATCAAACAGTTACTGGAAGGTATCCATATGAAAATTTTGGAGCTAGTAGTTATCGATTGTGATAATACAAGTGCAATAAACATTTCCAAAAATCTATTCATGCATGCTAAAATAAATCATATTGCCATCAAGTATCATTACTTGAGAGAACAAGTTCAGGCAAAGGAGGTGATACTTGAGTATGTGCAATAAAAGGAACAATTGGTCGATATCTTCTCCAAGCCACTGCCCAAGGATGCATTTGAGTACTTGAGAAAGAGACTAGGGGTCAGACCCTTGTCTACTAGTCAGTAAGCTGACTAGAAGGCTGCATCAGTCTACATATTATTAGAATATCATTCATGTTGATGCAAGTAGAAAAATGGACTTCAAAGATAAATCTATACACAGCAAGGTATTCATCTACTCCGAGCAACATAGGTATTACCAATGAATTGAGAAATTTAAGGAATATATTATGGATAAAAAGGATCCACTTGACATAACTGTCAAAAACTTGTTTGAAAAGATAATATGTTTGGCATAAATGTCAAAGGGAGAGAGATACCTCATTATCATACTGACAAAGGGGGAGATTATATCCATTATCATCTTAGGGAGAGCAAATAGAAAGGGAGAGAAAACATCAAAAGAAAGGAGAATAGTCAAAGGGAGAGAGTTTGATACAGAAGGAGAACACATCACATCAGAGAAAGAGAGATTCTACATCCATCTAGTAAAGGGATTGAAGACAAATTGAAAGTTGCAAAAATCAAATCAAAGCTATTTGAGCTTACCGATAGACAGACATTTGTATTAGTTACATTAGGAAAGCTTGATGAAACTGTATATTTCATATTTTATTAGCAATAATATAGTATGATAATGTAGTATGTTGCCATAAATTCTAAAGGGAGAGATTGATGACATGTAATTGATTGAATGTTTGAAGATGTTAAGTTGATGTTCATACAAAGCATTAAATCGGTTAATTTATTGTATTGTCATTGATGTCAACTTGATATAATCTGTATGGTCATTGTAATACTGCCAAAGACTTCAAAGAATCGATGAATCAAAGGCTATGCTATCAGTAATGTATATAAGTCAAGTATTCACTAAAGTGACTACATACACCGATGGAGTGCACCTAACGATCAAAGTAAAATAACAAAGTCACAGTGTTTCCCGACGAGATAATGCACAACATTACCGACGAGTAGAGTTATAGTGTTGCCCAATGAGCAAAACATAGAGTAACTTGATGGACATAATTTCGGTGTTTCCCGACGGAGAAGACAAGGATGGAGATCCCAATAAAAACTAAAGTCACACCAATGGAATAGTCAGTTATCACCGATGACTAACTGAAGTATTGACTGACAGAACAGAGAGTTAAGAAAATGACAAAATACTTAGCTGTCAAGAAGCTAAATATAGAGTTAACAGATACTTATCATTGTTTTAATCATCCAAATAAAGTCAAAGATAAGTAATTGATTTAAAGTTGCTTTGTCTAGTTGGCAAGAAGATCTCTATGAGATCAAACTGGATATTTTCTTTAAATTTTTTGGCAAAGATTGTTGAACACGCCAAGATCAAGAAAGCCAAGAAAAGAGGAAATCGTGTCTATAAGAAACAAACTCAATTCATTACGAATTGTGTGTGTAGGGTGAAAAAGAGAATAGAGGAAAGATGCTAAAGAAAATCTAAAGGAGAAGAAAGTCTTCATTCAGTCCTGATCAACAAGCCAAAGGAAGAGCTAGATTTTGCAGACACCGACGAATAGTGAGACAAGCATCACAGAGCAGAACAAGTGTGGAGAAAAGGTATATATTTGATTATATTGATTAGTGAAGTAATGGACCTATAATAGATCTAAAATTTTGCAATTGAGTTATATGTATGAATAGATCATTAGTGTTTTATTTTAACCATTGAAGCATATTAGCCTCTTAACCGAGCAGGACTTAAAAGTCTTTTTCAATTGAGATACACCCCAAGGAGTATCAAAAATTTTGATCACAAAAGTAGCATTGGATATGCTTGATATCCATTGACAGGCTAAGTGAGCGTTTGATCAAGGATGGTAGCATTAGATGCCAGATACTAGTTGACAAACTATTTCTAAATCCTCTAACAAGGTCACACCTAACAGTGTGTTTTTAACCTTTAACAGGGTTGGCTCTTAATAGGGCTCACTTCAGAAGAGTGAAACTTTGGGGTACCAGTCCCAATGGTTTTTCCATTAACAGGGTTTCCATGTTAAAAATCCATGTGTTATGTGTTTATGGTTTATCACTTTACTGTTTTACATTTCACATATGCATTTCTGGATTTATTGGTATACTCTACATATTTACTATGTTTTGGTAAATAGTTTCATGCTTATCGGTAATCATACAGAAGAGAGATTAGGAAAGCAATCTGACAAGTAGAAAATTGATTAAAGTATTTCAAGGCATGCATCTTGTAGGACAAAAGATAACTTGAGACATAATTTGTGGTTATAAGTTTGAAGGGTTGATTTAAGGATTAATTTTTTAGGCCACTAATTCACCCCCACCCCTCTCAGTTATTACTAACATAACCATGACATAAATGCTAACCATAACCCTAATCATATTAATTTAATCAACTTATAACATTAAACCCTAACCCTAATATTAAACTTGACCATAAGTCTAAACCCTAACCCTAACCATAATCATTATGTAAACTCTAATTCTAACCCTAACCTTAATCCTAATTGTAATACTAAGTATGATACTAATCCTAACTCTAAACCCTATGTTAGGGATTTTTCTTGTATGAACCACAGTGCTTGAAATGACTATTTGAACACCATGCCTTCTAATACTGATTCAGAGACAAGAAAAGCCTAATTGCTAAGGACTAGATAAGGTCCTTCTTCATTTTTGAGCTCCACATATACTCAGGCAGGTTTTACCTTTTATGATTGCT
>MU223269.1:900970-925782 GCA_018584345.1 Thuja plicata
TCAAATGAAATCAATCTACCAATCAGGCTATCAAGAGTGACTATATTATTTGCTACTGCTCTCATTTCTTGAATAGCAGAGACTCTAATAGCATATATAGGCAATAAGGTTCTTAGGATTTTACTTACCATTGTCTCCTCTTCAAGTGTACCTCCAACGCCTCGTATAGAATTGACTACTTCTTTTATTATTGTGTTGTACTGTCTGATGTTTTCACCTTCTTTCATTCTGAGATCATCAAACTTTCCTCTAAGGCTTTCTGCCTTGGCTCTCAGTACATTCGCGTCACCTCCATGTACAAGTTTCAACTTGTCCCACATTGTCTTTGCATTTTTACAATCTTTAACATCCTCAAATTCAGCATCAGAGAGTGAGGCTAAAAGCTCTATAACCATGCAGTTGTGTTCATGATTTACTCTCAATTGATCTACTGTCAATGGTCCTGTAGGCAACACATATGCATTATCTAAGTATTGAGTAATATCATTGCCAATACCTGATAAGTGAAGCTTTATCCTGCTTTTCCATGAAGCAAAGTTGTCCTTGTTCAACTTGGGCACATCTCGTCTGTTCATCTTATGATCCTTACTTAGGTCTTGAAACCTTCCTTCTAAGCACACAAGCTCTGATACCAATTGTTAGTAATAATTGAGAGGGGTGAATCAGTGGCCTCAATAATTTATCCTTTTAAACTTCAATCCACCAATTAATACTCCTGAAATTATTAAGTCCCTACAAGATGTATGCCTTTGAAATACTTGAAATAAATAACTATTTATTTGATTTCCTTTACTATTTAATTGAATGGTATTGATTGTATATTGTAATTGTGATTAGGGAGAAGATAAGATGTTTCTCTTTTATTCCCAAATGCACAAATTAGAGATCTGAATTGATTAACTCCAAGGAAGGGCTAATGCACAAATGAATCAATTATTTGGAAAGGAGAGATACCTTAAATTCTATTAATTATATGTATAGAAATGATATATTGCAGTAATTGAAGAAATAGGAGAAATGCACTAACCTTGAAATATTACAGATCAAAGAATGTTATTTTTTGAGGTTTGTAGATTGTTTCTGGAAAAATTGACAGTTGATCCCAAACTGGAATGTAGAGACAAACAAAACCCATGAATTTTTTCTATTCTGATGTCATCTTATTAAAAAGGTCGACCTTGACCCACAAATGTCAACCCTGACCCAATAATGTCGACCCTGATCTGCACAGGTCCGACAGAAAATTTGTTCGCCGAACAAAACCTAGAAATTGTTTTCCGTTCTGATGTTGTCTTATGAAAAAGGTCGATCTTGACCTACAAATGTCAACCCTAACCCAATAATGTCGACCCTAACCTGCACAGGTCTGACAGAAAATCTATTCGTGCCATCTGACAGAAAGTCAAAAAGGGTATCCAGATCTGGTCTCAAATCAACTGTTCTAAACTTGTACTTGCAAGAAAAAGGGGATTATTTATTGTGGGAGAGGGGTTTGCCTTGGTAAAACCCCAGTTTTGGAATTAACCTCAAATATATGTAATTGAAATTGCAGAAATGGACAAATTAAATGCATAAATTCACCTTTCTTGAAAAAGTCCTTGTGGCGGATTCGAATCCTTGAATCCACAAGTATGCTTCAAAATGTAGAATGTATAAAGGTAGGATCTCTTTAATCTCTTTCTTGTGGATCTCCAACACCAAGTATTGAATGGGTTCTTGAATTTGGAATAGGCTTGGAAGAAGGTGGATGGAGAGATCACCAAAAAGGGCACTATGTAGCTTCAATCCTTCAATGGCCTCCAATGGATCTCCTTCATGAAAATGGATACTTGAATGGATGAATTCTTGCTTTGAAATCTTTCTCCTTAGCTTTCTTGAATCACCCTTGAAGATATTTTGCTTGATGATGGTTATCATTCGTAATGCTTCAATAGAGGACTTAGTATCACTTAGAGAAAATGAGAGAGAAAGCTTCCCTTTTATATGAAATTAGGGCACAATCTTCTAAGGAGGCCTACATAGGAGGATTAAATTCCCATTAAAGCCTTTAACCCTAGGAGAGGACCTATATTAAATATAATTTAGGAATCAATGCTTCAAAACCTGAAACAACCAACCTGGAAGCGGGAATTACTTTTTGCAAAGGCTGACCTCCAAAAACTGTGAGACCCCAAGATCTAAACCCTGGGTCAAGGTCGAGGTCAACCTTGACCTAGGTCAGGGTCAAGGTCGACCCTAACCTAGGTTAGGGTCGAGGTTGACATAGACTTAAAAGTTTGATCCTGACCCTAAAGCCCAGAATCACGAGTCTGCAGTTTAGAATGTAGAAATCAAGCTAAACAGGCGTGGAAAGAGGGACAGAATAGGGGGAAGCCATGTCAAGATCAAGAACCCATTCAAGGTGCTTGTCATGACCCCAAACCACTTACTCAGAAGGATAAACATGTCTACAATGGAAGTGCTTCCATTTTCCAACTATACAGCTAGTTATAATTTATTATAAAAAAATTAATTATGCCGTAGGCATTTCCATATGAGAAAGGCCAGGCTAGATTTTTCATTCTAACGGTGAGAAATCCTGTAGAGAGAATGACTACCATTAAAATGTTGTCATCCGTTAGATTTCTTATTCACTTTTTGGTTGTCATTTTTCCTTTTTCTTTTCACACGGTTATATCATTTTTCATTGTCCCCATTTTGTACGCATATTTGGCTATTAATTCATTTACTACCTGCAACTTGATGGTACCATCAACAACTCACATGATAACAACTTGTTTTGTAGAATTTTTGAGCGCACTTTGCTCATCTGCATATGGTAGATAACCAGAAATATCAGTGAGCTGCGTCAGCAACCATTCAAAGTCCTCTTGAAAGTTGAGAACCAACTTTGTTTCATTAGCTACTATCTCATTGAGCTTTCCAACCACGGCTTTGGCAATATAAGAAACAATTCCTTTAGCCATCTTTGGTTTTTTTTGGGGTGTGGACTTAATAGAATTGAATAGCAATGCAATTCAAACTTGATTGAATGTGAGTATAAACCCGTACAACTCTGTAAATTTATAAGAAAAGGAAGGTTTTGGTATAGTAAGGACAAGATATAGCATCTCTAGTGAGTGGACAAGAATTATCGCTGCAATGACGTGATCAACGCCGGCCTTCATATTTAATGACTTTTACAATGTCTATCTCCATTTCTTGGTCATTAATGACAAGGTAAAGGCTGGTTGACAATTAACGTCCTTTCTCCATCAATTATATAAAATTAAATCTATTGCATATTTGGTCATGGCAGACATTACTAACCCAGAGAAAGGATGCCTCAGATTTGACGTCCTTTCACATGAGGCAAAGTGGTGGACAATACATATTGTGACAAAAAAATAGCAATAATCATGCACTCCTAATTGGAAGGAAGAAAAAGGTCATGAAGAAAATTAAAGGAAGTAATCTTTGTGAAGGAAAATGGTGTATGCTTACGACGGTGATAAAAATATTTTCAATATTTTGGATTACGATGAATTTGAGAAATGTTTTAAAACATTTATAAATAAATAAATGTTTCTATAATTATATTTATTATTTCGTTTCTATATGAGAAAGGCCAGGCTAGATTTTTCAATCTAACCATTAGTCCAAATTTGAAAGACAATTACATTAACATTCGATCCTCCATGGACCGATTGAATATGACAGAATATAAATATTCTTGTCAAACTTCTCTAACTGGATATCAAACAACCTCATAACAAAGAAAGTGTACTTTAAGTTCCCCACTTTCAATTCTAATGACATTTACAAGTTTTGTTCGACCCTTCAAGGACTGGCTTAATGTCAATACAGTCACAACTTCAAACAAATGTCATTTGGCTTATTGACAATGCAGACAAAACTCGTAAGTAGTGCCAATTTCCACCTCGTGGATCACGACCTCTAGGTTCTCTTCTAGCAATCACACCTTTGTGTGCAATGGGTACACCGAATATATGTGGGTGGTCAATTAGAAAAAACCTTTGTCTAATTTTTGTATGTGTTCCTCTAGCACACGAGGTCAATAAAAGGCCATTTAGAAGATGATGTTATTTAGGAAAAATAGGTTGTATCAAAATTCTTCAAAATAGTTTAATTACATATTATTTTTATAAATTTAATTACTCAATGTTTTTAAAACCTACTATTAAAAAAATAAAGGGATTATTGATGTTGTTCTTTGCTATTATAAGAAAGAGGATATGACAACACACCAGCCAAATACTAAGATATCTAAGAAGATGACATTAATAATAGCCTCACTGTTTGTATACCCCTAAAAAAAGCTTCTAAGTTGAATAGTAAGTCATTTCTATTAGAATGTAATGATTTACATTTTCAAACTACAATTTTGTAATATATATTCTGTAGAATATTATCCTATGATTTGGTAGGTAGTAAGTTGATTCATATTCATAGGAAATTAGAAAAGAGTCTACCTAATTGAAGTGTGTAATGTGGGTTATTATTACATATAATTTGAATGTTAGTTGCAAATCTGTGGCTATTTTGGGAAGGCATTTTTTTTTTAAATGACCATTTGAGATTCATCTAGTCATCTGTAGATAGCATCTTCCCCTGGAACATCAGTTATGTAGTCACTGTTGAGTCATATGTTTGATTCTCTTACTCCCCTTGAACAAAGTTTGAATCTTACCCTTTGAATAAAAACTCTGAAATAAATCAAAGGTGGATGTTCAAACCACTCATGTTTTTCGGAATTGCATTAGTATTGAATCTTACCCTTTGAATAAAAACTCTGAAATAAATCAAAGGTGGATGTTCAAACCACTCATGTTTTTCAGGATTGCATTACAACAAATATTGAATGCAGAATCCTTTTTATCAATATCATTTAAGAAGACTGTTGGCGAACAAATTTATCTCCACTTTAATCACAATCTATGTTGACCATATGCCTCTTTGAAGACAAATAATTCTACAACAATTGGGTAAGCATAAGATAATTGCTTCCCTTTGAATTATGTGAGGTACAACTCCCTCTCAGAAATATTCAATAAATTTCCAACTTAACAACTAACCAAAGTACTTTTAACCCGAAAGCACGTAAAGATATCTCAAATACTCCTAGGTATTGAGGTATTTTTCAGATATTTCAAACACAAAAAGGAAACTAAAATTAAAGAACACACAAATTCTTCAACTATCTTGAGGTAAACTTAAAATGAGGAAGAAACAGAGAATTTTCAAAAAAGATAGACAGCCACCATACATATACGAACAACACAAAGTAGGAAATATATTAATTCACAAAGTAATTAACATATAATGAATTTAAATTCATAGATTCAAATCAAGCTTTGCATTGGAGTATTATGATTATACAGAACAAAGTCTGAGATTAATGCAGATTTCTATATCTTTCTCTTCAATTTCTTTTCAAAACAAAAGAAACAACTAACACAGCCTAAGCCAACTATCAAAACTAAGTTTCAAACCAAAAAAATATAACCCTTGCATAGTTTTATGAACTAGCATATATAGTTTAGCGATCCTGGGATCCTCCCTGAAAACTCGACCACACAGGATAACCGAAAAGAAACAGTTACAAACCAGTTACTTAAAAGAGAAACAGTTTTAAAAATAGTTGTCCTACAACTAACAATAACTTAAAACATAAAATCCTTGCATGACTTCAGATACTTGTCCTCGGATGTGGCTTCATGAACCAGCTTCCAGCTCTGGAATATGCTCACTAGCTCATGTATCGGATGAGAGTGCAGGTTCTTCAAACTGGTCAGCTTTTCACGACATGCATTCTTTTCCAACCTAAATTCTTGAATCTTCCCCAACTACCTGGGTAACTGTCCTCTATTTAGGAACAACATGGACTTTATGTTAGCTATCCTGGTGAAATCTTCAGCCATTATTTCCTCTTTTTCCTTGATACTATTCATAGTATCCTCAAAGCTCTTAATCATGGCTTCTGTGTTTGTGCTTCCTTCTTCTAGCTAGAGAATACCGAACGGATTTGCCACTTTTATGTCTTTTAATGCGTTGGTGTGCATTTATTTGATCTTTTTTTCCATAGCACACATGTTGGAGACCGTAGTTCTGAATAGACTACCTTTCCATCCTAGATTCTTTTTTAACATAAATAGCATACAAGCATCCACCATCTTCATTGGATTTTCTATCAAGAATTTCCCGACTCTATATTCCTCTATCTCAGTAACCTGAGATACATCTTGGCGGTCACTTTTCATGTAGTAGGATCAGTAGTCAGCCTTGGATTGCTCTTAAACATTTTTTCCTTCAGAGCACAAGTAGTATACTTGGTAACTATTTCCTTAAATGGAAAGGAGACAGGTTTAAAGTTGCGCTTCTTATTTACTGAATCTGTCAACCAAGGGGGAATTGAAATAGTTATCAACCTATTATTTTTTGTCTTGGCAGGTGTCACGTCCTCCTATTAAACTTCGGGCTTGTTTGTAAACATTTTTCTGGTCTTTCTTGTTATGCTCTGGTGAGAAAGAGATGTCCTCATCATTGATATCAATATCAATATAACCAAAATCTGGTGATGCCATTTGTGTTCGTCCTTCAAACCTGGTTCTTGACCTTGTTTGGGGTGCAGTAGGATGTGCACATGAAGTCTCTTTCCTTTTAGATGGAAGAGTATTACCTACATGAGTGATCAAGAGGGAAATGTTAGAGGGTATAGGCAACAGTTTAATTGAGACGGGACTTGTATTGGATTTATTAGAAGATGTAATCTTTGCTCTGGTTTATTTCCTCTTTTTTAACCAATCATCAGTGTAGGCTAAAATGAACCTAGCCCTTAATTTTATATATTCTTGGTCTTCTCCTTTCCAGTCTACTTCTGATAAAACCTTTGTGTTTGGACCATCGAAACTGGGTTCAATGACTTCAGAATGATCTTCTTTCATGCCAGCAATGTTAAACTTTAGCTACAAGGTTTTGATTTAGGTAATCAATAGCCTAGAGTGATCTCTCTTTTTAATTGCTCCTTTGTCTCTGATATCTTCCCACAAATATTCAATATGTGGGTTCAACTTAGACTGGACATTCAAATCAAAAGCCTTCCTTGCAAATGCTTTATTGTCAAACCCTCTCCTTGGCTCATAGAAATGCATGTGAAAACCCACCAAATTATCGCCTATCACAGAGGCATCAAGCATACTCTTGCATGTCATAGTTCCAAGGCTAATGGGAAACATAGAATCCCATTTCTATTCCAAAAGATTGTTTTTAATTACTGTGAAGAGTTGTCTGCAAACCTCCGCTAAGATGAAACAATCAAAGCAGAACATCGGCAATTTAAGAGGTTCTTCGTCAAAACCCCCAACTCTCACATAGGTGAACCATGGAAATTGAATATAAAAATTGCTAAAATGTTGAACTAGCTTTTGTGCTTCTGAAGAAATCCTCTATTTTGGGGTTCTGGCTAGCTGGTAACACAATTCTACGAGGAAAACATCATGAACTCTCTTGTAATCTTTAAGGACTCTGTCTTTCCTTAGTAAAGGGCAATATCAAAAAATGCTTATGTCTTCACTCCATGGCTCATGGGGAATCCCAAAAAGGTCTTGGGTGCATGTAAGGCAATATATTAAGTAAGATGACATATAAAATTCTTGCTTTATCACATGTGCTTGTTTGAGTTGATCTCTTAGTGAGCTTGCAATTATTTCAGCCCAGTCTAGACTTTGCTTGCCTTCTAAGACAATCTCAATAAAATGGTACATCCATTCTTTGAAAAGGAGCACCTACTTTGAACCCTTCACTCTATGAAACAAGACCATTATATCATGAATGTGAGGTTTCATATGGTCTTTGGTCAAAAACTTGGGCAATCTAGAACCACCTTTGTAGTTCGATACAGTCCACTTACGAGTGATGTTGCTGAGTTTCTTGTCACTTCTCTCTCGAAATTGAGTGAGTGACTGGGTTGGAGTAAAACTAACAAAAGCTTCATCTGGGAGCTTTAAAATTGACATTATTTTTTCCCTGTTTATAGTCAAAATAATTTTACCCTCGTTATTCAGCACACTTTTGGACTTAACATCATAATGGTTTATGCATTATAGAACTGGCTCTGGATTAACTACAGCTGGGGGAAAAGTGACAGCTTGAAACAGACCGCTAGACATGAGCTCTAAGGTATATTCCTTCTCTACTGCATCCTTCAGATTTTCAACCAACTTCTCTACCTCAACTCCTAGCAAATTAGTGTCTGTGATCATTGGAGCTCTACACTCTAGATTTGCAGTATTCCCTAAAAAATGCATGCTAGACCTCATTTTGCTTTCCCAAACAAATAAATAATTGTAACCCTTCAAAAACAGACTACCACATAGAAAATAGGAAGCAAGAGGGGGATTTTCAGTGTTTACCTATATTCTATAGACTCAGGAAAACAAAAACCCCTGTCCTTCGCAGCTGAGACTGCTCAACCTAGCTCTAAAAATGAAAAAGTTGAAGGGCAATATTTAAAGAATGCTCACCCAGCTAAAATATAATCGAAGAGACGAACATTAAATGTGGCATGTAGGCTCACGCAAAGTGAATCTGACAATGTGACATCTGGCAAGATCCATTTAATTAAATCACTTAAGTCATGATTACTTTCCATTTAATATCTCTACTTTACTCGTACTAAAAAATCGCCCACCTTAACTTATTCTGCCAGCTCAAAATTACCCCATGTTTATCATCAAATCAAGATTGATCATACCATTATTCAAATAAATATGGCTCCGACGTGTCATGTCATCTATCACTTTGGCTATCACAACAATCTTTAAGCCCGTTGAGTATACCTTTGAAGTACTTTGAACTACTTTGACCCGAGGTTCAAAGAGGTTCAAAGTGGTTCACTACTGCAACCCTGACATGGCATGGGTCCCACCTGTGATCACCGATGTTAGCCCAAAAAAATTATTTGAACTGCTTTGAACTACTTCAAACCAAGGTTCGAAGAGGTTCAAAGTGATTCATGAGGAAGAAATAACTTCTACACTTGGCCGAAAGGAGCCAACTTCTACAAGACGGGTTCATGAAGTATTAAAATGATTTACTCAGAAGTAAAAATCGACATTGGAAAACTCTTTTATCATGAACTCTTGGTGATAAGGAGGAAACCAGAAAAGGATTAAAAATTTAATAGGGTCAAGGACAATTTTACCATGGCAACTCAAAATAGATGCAAACACTGGCTCTGACTGGGGGACTGCATGTTGCCAAAAATGCAGAGAACTCTAGATTACTGGTTTCACAAAAACAACAAGGGAAAGAAGTGACACACACAACTACACCTAAGAAAAATGAGAAAACTAACTACTATGTACAGGGAGGGACTCAGAACAAAAATTATAGCTTGAACAATTTGAGGTCCTACCCATTGTAAGTGAAAGGGAGATTAATACCATCCAGGTAGGACAGACAGAAAGCATTAGAACCAATTTCTTCTGATATGATAAACAAGCCTTTCCACAAAGACTCAAATTTCCCATGAGATCCCTTAGGCACCCTTCTCTTATCCCACAACATGACTTCATCTCCTTCCATAATTTTGTGCATGGTCTTTCATATCAAAAATTTGCTTGACCTTCAGCTGGTGCCCTATGATGTGATCCACTAAGTCATTTCTTTCTACCTGCAACTTATTCAGGTACATGATACATATTTCCAGAGAGCTTTGAAAACATTTATCTTCGATCACTGACTGCAGCTTGGCTATTGATAATTCTAGAGGTAAGGATACATGAGCTATAATCTCATATACGAGCTCAAAAGGAGCCATGTCAATAGCTCTTTTGGGAGTATTCCAATCAGCCCATAAGGCTTCATGCAACTTCTTATGCCAATCATGAGGATTATTATCCAACAATTTCTTCATTATAGCTATGAGGTTATTATTACTGGATTTTGCCTGATCATTGCCTTTTGGAAAGTAGTCAAATGAATGAGTTAAAGATATCCCATGTTCATAAAAAAAGGCCGAAATCCCTTCTGAAGAAAAATATGTAGCATTATCTGCTACCACCTTGACTGGTATCCCAAACCTAATAAAAATATGGTTCATCAAGAAATCACAGACAACTTGTGAATTTTCCTTTTTAGTCAGAACTACTTCTACCCACTTGGTGAAGTAGTCAGTGGCAATTAGAATAAATATATGTCCTGCACTGGATGGAGGATTCAAAGGCCCAAGAAAATCTATCCCCCATTGTCTGAAGGGTTCATCAACTACCACTTGCTTGAGAGGTAGCACTACAATTTGTGGACACCCAGTAAATAACTGACATTTCTCATAGTTCTTAACGTAGTGATAAGCATCCTTGAACATTCCTGGCTAGTAGAAATGGTTCCAGAGAATTTTGAACACCATGATGGTAGAGGAGCAATGCCCTTCATAGGCTTCATCATGGAAATCTCTCAGTAATTCTTTCTGGTGGACAACATCAACACATCTCATGAAGGTTCCATTAATACCCCTGTTGTACAACACATCTTGAGATATTACATACTTGGAAGCTTTTAATTTTAGATTACGCCTTTCTTGGGGATTCAATTTTCCAGGGAATTCTCCATAGGTGAGGAAGTATGTCATGCTTGAAAACTAGGGATCAGTCAAACTTACTAATAACACCATGGGGACTTCATTTACTTCCTCTTTCACCAATTCACCATTTTCTGCTATCAATTTACACAAACCTCATCCTCTTGCCAAATTGGTTGGCTTAATAGTCAAATCATATTCCTGAATTTTAGCTATCCACAATGCTCTTTTATTCATCCTTATCTCCTTTTGATTCAAGATGTTTTTCATTGTTGTTTCTGGGACATATACTATAGTGTGAGAGTATAAGATATAATACATGAATTGTTTTACCACTTTTACTATGGAAAAGGCATGCTTCTCGACCTGAGAATACTTAAGTTCATGTTTCTTCATGGGTGTGCTCATGAAAGAAATGGGTGCCTCCTACCCTTTCTCATCCTTTTGTGACAAAATGCCAGACAAGGTATGCTCTAACGCATAGCAATAAATAATGAAATCCTTTTTGAAATCTGGACTTGTCAAGATAGGAGCCTAGGATATTGCTATTTTAATATCATTAAAAGCTTTCCGCCCTTCTTCATTCCATTTGAAAGGAAATTTCTCACTCAGCATGTCTACCATATGCCTGGTAGTTTCTAAAAATTCTATAATAAAGGTCCTTAAAAAGTTCACTTGGCTGAAGAAAGACTTCAGACCACTTCTGCTAGAAGGTAAGTTGAGTTGTTGAATCGATTTGACCCTATCAAGATCAATTTTGACGCATTTTTTTGAAACAATATGTCCTAACAATTTACCCTCCTCAACAAAGAAGACTAACTTTTTCGAATCTAGGGATATACCGTGACTTATATATCTTTGCAACACTATTTCAATATCATTCAAATGGAGGCTCCTCCTCTTTGCATATACAGTCAATTCATCTAGATAAATTACAATGATCTTATTGCGAAGATCCCCAAATGAGGAATTCATCGCTCTCTGAAAAGTGGCACTAGCGTTAATCAATCCAAATGACATTAAGTTATATGCGAAGGTACCCCAGGGAGTTATAAAAGTTGTTTTGTGTTGATCCTCCTTCACCACACTTATTTGGTAGTATCTGGAATAACCATCTAACATGGACAACACTTCTGATCCTAATACTTCCTGAAGCACATGTTCCATGATTGGCAGTGCATAGTTATCCTTGAGACTGACTTAATTCATGTTCCAGAAATCTACACAAATTCATATTTCACCGTTCTTTTTCCTCATAGGGACTATATTGGCAATCCAGGTGGAATGGTGGATCGGGTAGATAATCCTGGCTTGCAACATCTTTTCTACTTCTTTTAGTATGACCTCTAACACTTTCGGATTGTAATTCCTCAATTTTTAGTGAAAATGCGTGGCTTCTGGCTTCAAGGGGATATGATGTATGAACTGACCACCTCTAAAATCCTTAAGGTCTTCGTATCCCCAAGCAAAAACATCTTTATAGTCTATTAGTAGTTTCTTGAGGCCTTCATTCTCTTGCTGAGAACATGTTTTGCCTATCAAAACCCATTTAGGTTCATCTTCATCGCCTATATTGATCTTATCATATTCCTTGGAATTATGGGCATGGGATATCTTTTCTTTGATCTTATTTTCATCTCTCCTTTGAAACAAATGTTCTAAAGAGGCCAGTCCCTTTGGAATTTTATTTCCTTTTAGCTGAATGATTCCATCATCCCTTGAAGAATCTTCATAGGTTTCCTTGCACTCATTTCTAGAAACTTCAAAATAAACATTAGCAAAATTGTTAATACACCCTAAGAAATCACTGAGCTGAGAATCGTTATCAAACACTTGTCAATGTTCTATGTTATTTGGCACTTTTGGCTTGTATATCATTTCTATTCGGTAGCTCTGTGTTTTGAAATATGGTTGTGGTAAAAGAAGTGAAGTCGAATCTTCTCTAGTGTTCAAAATCCTGGGTATGAAATCGATAGAAAAAGCTTCAAAGGACTCAAGTTCATCCCACACTAGATTTCTGTAGTGCTTTAACCTTTCATTCTTGACTGAAAATTGACCTCTTACCTATTTCATGATTAGGTCAGCATCACCTTTGGAAATCAAATTCTTAACTCCTCTGAGCCTTGCTTCTTCCAGTCCCAATATCAATGCATCATATTCGGTAGTATTATTGGTATTCCTGAAATCCAGTTTAAAAGACAAAGGAATACACTCTCCAACAGGAGGGAACAACACCACTCTTGCTCTTGATCCTGAGTTTGAATAGCTACCATCAAATTCCATTCTCCACAGGGCTTCATCCTCTGAATCTTGAGCAACATGCTTAGATTCATTATCAGACAAAACCACATAATTACAGAAATGACATTCTTCAAAAAGGATCTGGGATTTGGGATTATCTGAGGGAACTACCGTATAGTTGTTTTTGGGTTCTGGTTCAATCTTTATTTTCTTCTTACCCACTAGGATAATTGCTTTATACCAATCCATTTTAATATCACCTCCCATATCTTTACAAAAGGTTCTACTAAGAAACATACCATAGCTTGCTAGGATATCTGCTACTAGGATTGTTAATTTTAGACGCTTATCTGGGCATGTAGCAAGAACATCTTGCGCTTCTTTGACCTGACCCATTAAAGGTACTTGCTTCCCATCCATGGAATAACAACGTCTGAATGTCTTGGTTAAGGTAAGATCAAGGGCTTTAGCAACTGGGGCAGACATTATATTATCAGAAGCACCAGAATCAATAATACAATTACTAATTTTCTTCCCATTTAGTAGCAAAGAGATGTAAAAAGGATTTGGTTTCTTCTCCTCTATTTCATTTTCTACAGAAATGACATAAGGGAGGTCATCGGATATCTGTGGAGTATCTTCAGATACGAAGACGGGAGGTTCTTCAATTGTGGTTGTTCTCCTATCAAGGGTTTATTTGATTGGATGTTCGAAGTTGATTCCCCTTTTACATACTTAACCAATTTTTCTAACTCTTTTGGGTTCATCCTCAAATATTCAGCCAGGGAGATGGATATAGAGGTAGTTTTGCAAAACTCGACAAAATCGAAAGCAGGAGGGATAGAAGTTGTGTTACCTATTTGTAGGATTTTACTTCCTGAACTCTTTAGACTTAATGAGACATCACCACTCCATGTTTCTTTACCCTTTGGGTAATTATTAGATGTACCAGCACTAGGGGAGAACTTCTAGTTCCTTTTATTTCTTGTAAGGAATGTGCATGAAGGATCTTGCAGAGTTGCCAATATGTTTCCGCCTCTTTCAGATTCAGAATAATATCCCAGATGAAAAGAGCTCAAATGTCTGATATCGGAAGGAGCCTTTTCTTCTTGATATTCTTCTATCCCAATGGTGTCCTTTGTTGCATTTATCTGAAGACATCTTAAATAGTCTGGAAATGTTTCACCGTCATGATCAGTTGTCTAATGGAAAGAACACATAGTTTCTTTAGGTGTTGATTCAATCTGTAACCTAGGCTATGAACTCATCAAAATAGGAGTCTTCCCATGGGATTGGTTAAACTACTTACGACCAACATCTTGGTAGGGAGATTGATAAGGAGAACTAGCTCTATTTTGTTGCCTCTTAAGCATTTCCATGTCATTCATCAACCTTTGCACTAGAGGATTCATTGGAGTAGACGAAGAGGCACCCGAGGATTGAATTTCCCTTTTCCACTTTCCTACCATGATAAACCTATCCTCGAGTTGAATAGCTTGTCTTTGCGTAGCGTTCAAATTAGCCGCCCCATCTTTCAATAGGTGAAAACTTATGTCAAGTGGTATCGCATTGAGAAAAAATATATTTTTGTTTTCATCACTGGGCGCAGCATTTGTAGGGATTCTTTGCAGAATCCTATTGTACTTGGCCATGAATTCCCACATAGGTTCATGTATCTCTTTTTTTAGTTGACTTAACTGGAGAAGTAGTGAAATTTCATTATCACGTGTTTTGAATCTTTCCTCAAAAACATCTTTCATATCATCCCAACTAGTAATTGATCCATGAGCCAAGTGATTGAACCAATCAGCTACCGCATCAGTTAATGTCCTTATGAAAAGTCTAACTGCAACTTCCTGAGTAGGGACGCTGAGAATACCACATGCTATGTAAAAAGCACTTAAGTTATCTTTTGTTGTCGTCTTACCATCTCCATTAAACTTGGGTAATACTTGATTAGCTCCTTTTGGAAGAGCACTGGGAGCCTTGACCCCTAGGCTCAAAGGGCCTATGTTTTGACCCCACAGATGATTAGCGACCATGAGTGGGTATTGAAAGTTTAGAGGTTGAGTCTTGAAAACCGAAGGTATTACAGTACCTAGAGGAATAAAATCTTAAACAATTGGTGATACAGTGGGGCCAGCAGGGGGCAAAGAGGGTCTATTGCAAGTCTGGGTCTTTTTTTTCTTGGGAGTGTTAAAATCGGGGAAAAAACTCAAATTTTTTAAAGCTTCAAAATCTTCATCAACCAGCCCTTTACTTCGGTCACCTCTTGTATATCTTTTCTCAGCCAGCTTGGTCCTGTAAACTAATTTTTAGTTTCTTTTAAGGGCCTTTAGATGCTCTATCCACAACAATAGCTTCTTGAGTAATGGGTACTCCCCTCAGCCACTCTATGATCTCCTCTTCTTCTTCTATAACCAAGCGGACGTGTTGGTATTGCTGGTCATTTGTCCTTAACTTCCAAGACAAAGTATTGAGATCAGCTATGATGTCTTCTTGAGTGTCCAAGAAATGCAAATATGATTGTAGAACTGGAGGAACTTCTTCTTGACCCGGGATTACAACAGTAGGAAATACCATGATTTATTCATTCATAAAAATTATAATTGTTACTAGTCTTCTTAATAACAACACTCCCCAATAGAGTCGCCAAAAATATGTTGGCGAACAGATTTGTCTCCACTTTAATCACAATCTATGTTGACCCTATGCCTCTTTGAAGACAAACAATTCTACAACAGTTGGGTAAGCATAAGATAATTGCTTCCCTTTGAATTATGTGAGGTATAGCTCCCTCTCAGAAATATTTAATAAATTTCCAACTTAACAACTAACCAAAGTAATTTTAACCTGAAAGCACGTAAGGATCTCTCAAATACTCCTAGGTATTGAGGTGTTTTTCAGATATTTCAAACACGGAAAGGAAACTAAAATTAAATAACACACAAATTCTTTAACTATCTTCAGGTAAACATAAAATGAGGAAGAAACAGAGAATTTTCAAGAAAGATAGACAGCCACCATAAATATATGAACAACACGAAGTAGGAAATATATTAATTCACAAAGTAATTAACATATAATGAATTTAAATTCATAGATTCAAATTGAGCTTTGTATTATAGTATTTTGATTATACAGAATAAAGTTTGAGATCAATGTAGATTTCT
Organism: Thuja plicata; assembly: GCA_018584345.1. Taxonomy (NCBI): domain Eukaryota; kingdom Viridiplantae; phylum Streptophyta; class Pinopsida; order Cupressales; family Cupressaceae; genus Thuja; species Thuja plicata. The sequence continues at coordinate 916,964 of MU223269.1, forward strand.
TTATCTTTCTCTTCAATTCCTTTTCAAAACAAAAGAAACAACTAACACAGCCTAAGCCAACTATCAAAACTAAGTTTCAAACCAAAAAACTCTAACCCTTGTAGAGTTTTATGCACCAGCATATATAGTTTAGTGATCCCAGGAGCCTCCCTGAAAACTCAGCCACCCAGGATGACCGAAAAGAAATGGTTACAAACCAGTAACTTAAAAGAGAAATAGTTTTAGAAACAGTTGTCCCACAACTAACGATAACTTAAAACATAAAAGCCTTGCATGACTTTAGCTACTTGTCCTCAGACGTGGCTTCACGAACCAGCTTCCAGCTCTAGAATGTGCTCACTAGCTCTTGGATCAGATGCGAGTGCAGGTTCTTCAAACCGGTCAGCTTTGCACAACATGCATTTTTTTCCCACCTACACTCCTGAATCTTTGCCAACTTCCTGGGCAATTGTCCTCTATTTAGGAACAACATTGACTCTACGTTAGCTATCCTGGTGAAATATTCAGCCACTATTTCATCTTTTTCCTTGATACTATTCATAGTATCCTCAAAGCTCTTAATCATGGCTTCTATGTTTGTGCTTCCTTCTTCTAGCTGGAGAATACTAGATGGATTTACCACTTTTATGTCTTTTAATGTGTTGGTGTGCATTTCTTTGATCTATTTTTCCATAGCACATGTGGTGGAGACCACAGCTCTGAATAGACCACCTTTCCAACCTAGATTCTTTTCTAATATAAATAGCATACAAGTGTCCACCATCTTCATTGGATTTTCTGTTAAGAATCTTCTGACTCCATATTCCTTTATCTCAGTAAGCTGAGAAATGATAGATGCACACTTCTCTTCATCTGATTCCCATCCTGGAATTAGGGTATGAATTTCCCCAATCAGTGCTTCCCCCTCCGCATAGGTGGTGAAGAATTCCTGAACAAACTTTCTTCCTTCCATAACAATACCACCAATCTAGTTTTTCATTGCTTCCATGAGGGCCCTACCCTGTGCATCTGCTTCAATAATTGTTTATTATCTGCAGAATTAGGATAAAAATCTTGTGGAGATTGGGCCAAGGGTAATGCTCCAACCTCACTAAGTGAACTGAGGAATTCATCCATTGTGATCACAAGCTACTTGAGTTCACATTTTTCCTTACCATCCTTTTGAGACTGACCGAGCATGTGGTCTGTAGAAAATTTAAATAAATGGTCCCTGGTATCTCTATTTAACACACCAAACTGTTATGTATGTGGAGCCTAATCAGACTCAGTTTCTTTCAGCACAGTTTCCCCCCAGACATATCTATTTGAGCCCCTTGCGGGGTCCTGGGGCAGTGCCCCAGGCAGGGTCAAGGGGCAGAGCCCCTTGCGGGGTCCTGGGGCAGTAACCCAGGTAGGGTCAAGGGGCAGAGCCCCTGATGGGGTCAAGGGGCAGTGCCCCTTGCGGGGGCCCTGTGGGGCAATGCCCCTCGACACCAAAAATGATTTAATAATATTGTAAAGGGTCGACCATTTATTTTCTATTAGTCAGAGTATTTTTTGCCCTAATTAGGTTAGGTCAAATATGCTTGTGAAAAGGGCTTAGGGTTTCGAGATTTCAATGTATGAGGGATTTTCATAGCTTCTTGTGATGGTATTGAGTTGCAGGTTTTAGATTGTAATCGTTGGATAATAATAAAAATATTGGACTCATTGTTGGTGGACGTAGCCTAGGGATTGGGTGAACCATGTTAAATCTCTGTGTCTTTTGTGTTCTCTTCCATGTTTATATTTGCATTTTTCTGCTTATTATTCTAACACAAACTCCATCTGTGTAACATAAAAATCTTTTGCAGTGGGTTCATGGACTCCTTCCTTTTGTTTGAAGGTTGTGATCTCGACAGTCACTTTTCCTGTAGTAGGATCGGTAGTCAGCCTCATATTGCTCTTAAACCTTTTTTTCCTTCAAAGCATGAGTAGCATACTTGGTAACTATTTCCTTAACTAGAAAGGAGACAGGTTTAAAGTTGTGCTTCTTATTTACCAAATCTGTCAACCAAGGGGGAATTGAACTAGTCAACAACCTATTATTTGTTGTCTTGGCAGGCATCATGTCCTCCTGTTGAACTTCAAGATTTTTCGTAAACATTTCCTAGTCTTTGTTGTTATGCTCTAGTGAGAAAGAGATTTCCTCATCATTGATATCAATATCAATATAACCAAAATTTGGGGATGTCATTTGTGTTTTCTCTTTAGACTTGGTTCTTAACCTCATTTGGGGTGCAGTAGGATGTGCAAAGAAAGTCACTTTCCTTTTAGATGGAAGATTATTACCTGCATGAGTGATCAAGAGGGAAACGTTAAAGGGTACATGCAACACTTCAACTGAGACATGACTTGTATTAGATTTCTTAGGAGATGTAATCTTTTCTCTGGTTTGTTTCCTCTTTTTAACCAACCATCAGTGTAGGGTAGAATGAACCTAGCCCTAAATTTAATATCTTCTTGCTCTTCTCCTTTCCAGTCTACTTCTGACGAAACCTCTATGTTTGGAACATCAAAACCGGGTTCAATGACTTCAGAATGATCTTCTTTCATGCCAGTAATGTTACATTTCAGCTGCAAGGTTTTGATTTGGGGAATCAATAGCCTAGAGTGATCTCTCTTTTTAATTTCTCCTTCATCTCTGATATCTTCCCACAAATATTCAATACGCGGGTTCAACTTAGAATGGACATTCAAATCAAAGCTTTCCTTGTGAATCCTTTGTTGTCAAACCCTCTCCTCAGCTCATAGAAATGCATGTGAAAACCCCGCCAAATTACTACCTATCACAGAGGCATCAAGCATACTCTTGCATGTCATAGTTCCAAGGCTAATGGGAAACATAGAATCCCATTTCTATTCTGAAAGATTGTTTTTAATTACCATGAACAGTTGTCTGCAAACCTCCGCTAAGATGAAACAATCAAAGCAGAACATCGGAAATTTAAGAGGTTCTTCATCAAAACCCCCAACTCTTACATAGGTGAATTGTGGAAATTGAATATAAAAATTGCCGAAACGCTGAACTAGCTTCTGTGCTTCTGAAGAAATCCTCTGATTTGGGACTCTGTCTTTCCTTAGTAAAGGGCAATATTAAAAAATGCTTATGTCTTCACTCCATGGCTCATGGGGAATCCCCCAAGGTCTTGGGTGCATGCAAGGTAGTATATTAAGTAAGATGACATATAAAATTCCTACTTTATCGCCTGTGCTTGTTTGAGCTCATATCTTAGTGAGCTTGCAATTATTTCAGCCCAGTCTAGACTTTGCTTGCGTTCTAAGACAATCTCGATAAAATGGTACATCTAGTATTCAAAAAGGAGCACCTGCTCTGAACCCTTCACTCTATGCAACAAGAACATTATATCATGACTGTGAGGTTTCATATGGTCTTTGGTAAAAAACTTGGGCAATCTTGAACCACCTTTGTAGTTCATTACAGTCCACTTGTGAGCGATGTTGCTGAGTTTCTTGTCACTTCTCTCTCAAAATTGAGCGAGTGACTAGGTTGGAGTAAAACTGACAAAAGCTTCATTTGGGAGCTTAAAAACTGACATTATTGTTTCCCTGTTTATAGTCAAAAGAATTTTACCCTCTTTATTCAGCACACTTTTGGACTTAACATCATAATGGTTTATGCACTATAGAACTAGCTCTGGATTAACTACAGCTGGGGGAAAAGTGGCAGCTTGAAACAAACTACTAGACATGAGCTCTAAGGTATATTCCTTCTCTACTGCATCCTTTAGATTTTCAACCAACTTCTCTACCTCAACTCCTAGAAAATTAGTGTATGTGATCACTGGAGCTCTACACTCTAGATTTGCAGTATTCCCTAAAAAATGCATGCTAGACCTCATTTTTCTTTCCCAAACAAACAAAGAATTGCAACCCTTCAAAAACACACTACTACACAGAAAATACGAAGCAAGAGGGGGATTTTCAGTGTTTACCTATATTCTGTAGACTCGGGAAAACAAAAACCCATGTCCTTCGCAGCCAAGACTCCTCAACCTAGCTTTGAAAATGAAAAAGCTGAAGGACAATATTTAAAGAATGCTCAGCTAGCTTAAATATAACCGAAGAGATGAACATTAATTGTGGCATGTAGGCTCACACAAAGTGAATCTAACGATGTGACATCTGGTGAGCTTCATTTAATCAAATAGCTTAAGTCATGATTACTTTCCATTTAATACCCCTACTTTACTCGTGTTGAAAAATTGCCCGCCTTAACTTATTTTTCTAGCTCAGAATTACCCTGTGTTTATCATCAAATTAAGATTAATCATACCATTATTATGATAAGTATGGCTCTGACATGTCATGTCATCTATCACTTCAATTGTCACATCAATCTTTAAGCCCACTGAGTATACCTTTGAACTACTTTGAGCTACTTCAAACCGAGGTTCAAAGAGGTTCAAAGTGGTTCACTACCGCAATGTTGACATGGCACAGGTCCCACCTGCGATCACCAATGTTAGCCCAAAAAATTTATTTGAACCACTTTGAACTACTTTGAACCAAGGTTCGAAGAGGTTCAAAGTGGTTCATGAGGAATAAATAACTTCTACACTTGGCCAAAAGGACTCGACTTCTACAAGACGGGTTCATGAAGTATCAAAATGATTTACTCAGAAGTAAAAACCGAGATTGGAAAACTCTTTTATCATGAACTCTTGGTGATAAGGAGGAAATCAGACAATGATTAAAAATTTAATAGGGTCAAGGAAACTTTTACCATGGAAACTCAAAATAGACCCAAACAAAGACACATCCCTGGTTAATAATTAGATGAACCATTCAAAGACAATACGTTATTTGATATACAATTTGTTGGTCCATTGAACCATATGCATTGAGTTGTCTATATCAATATATTACACTTAGAAAGAGTAAGTCAAAAACATCAAACCATGCATTCATTAATTTAACAACAATAGCTTAATAAGATTGTATAATTTTAACACAAGAATAAGTCGTCACTTACCATTTTTAAAATCACATCAATATTAAATCTAAAATTCAATATCTTATCTTATTTGTTAATTTTCTTATACATTAATGAGTATATTTATGGACCATAAGCAATCTCCACTTATTAAGATATGTTAGATTATTATGCTCATACTTTTATGCCATTATCAATATGTATAAATATTAAAATTATTTGATTACTACAAATATACTTTTATACCATAATCAATTTCAACTAGTGACAAACATTGAGAGTGAATCCCATATGCCATAGCTAAGTTGCCATAAATAGAAATAGCAGACTTCGTGGCATAATTTCAAATGCCAAAACAAGGCGGTGAGATATGGCAAAGCCAAATTTTCTTACTATCACTCTACTATAAAATTACAAGATCTCTTTCTTGGAGAAACTCCATGAATGCTGCGAAGAAACGAAAATGAAGTTCCTTTCTTCTAGATAAAATGTTGTTATCAAGAGATGTGTCAAGTATTGGTCTCATTAATTGTCATGGATCAGATGTATAAATAATGTTAGCCTTGAGAATCTATCAAATATTGAATGACATGAAGGTCACAATATTTTTGGATTCAGGGGAGTGGGGATATGGTGAGAGAATCTTGTCGGAAGTGGGTAGTTTTTCTAAAGTGAGCTCCAAAGGACCTTCATAGGTCTCATCCACTCACCGCTACTCTCCTGATAGAGAAATCCCTCTCCCTATCCCTCATAAAGGGCTCTGACTTGGGTGGGCAGGAGCCGACTTTTCCCATCTTTTTGCTTTGCGCAGATCAACCATCATAGGCCACTATATGCCAATTTTGATAGGGTTGGAGCCTATCCTATAATAATTCATCGCGCATGGTGAAACACCTGTTAGGCTACTTTTTCTTCTTTACCTCTTTACACTCTTTCTATATTTACCTCTTGATCTATCTCTAACTCTCTATCTATTTTTTCCCATCCTCTCACTTTATATTCATTTATATCTCTATCCAACCATCCCTCTCCATCACCCCCTTCCTATACCTTTTAATATTTCCATCTTTATATTTCTTCTCCCATCTCTCCCTCTATATGTATCTCTATCTTGTCATCTCTCTATCACTCTCTATGCCTATTATCTCCACCTTTCTACATCTCTTTATTACTTCCTACTTATATCTTGATTTTTATATTTCTCCTCATAGGTCCTATGAGAAGCTACGGTCTCCTTGGTCAATGACTTTATTAGGATCAACTTGGCCTGCATTGAACTCCAAGGGAGTGGCTAAATGTTCCTTCAGGACCATCAATAATTATGTTGTTGGCATTGTCCAGCATGTAAGAAGTAGTCATTAGTGCAGATCTGATTGTCCTCTATGGTATCAGAATAGGAAATGAAGCATTTGGTATCTTTAACTTTCCCTCTATGGTATCGGAATAGGAAAAGGAGGGACCATTGGCCAACTTCAACATAGCGAATCTCAGTGCCATGCATTTGGTAGTAATCTTGGTGCCCCTCATTTGGTCAAAATCTTGGTCATGATCTCCACAATCGCAAGTTGCATATCTAAGCATGAGATCCCCCATAAGAGAGATAACTATACTATGATATGTCCCCTGTCATCACCCATGAGATGCTTGCTTGCCTCCTTTGAACAAAGAAAAGGCCATTGGCAATTATTGTCGAGGTTTTTATGCCCATTACGTCAGCGTTGTTCACAACTATGCAGATGGCCTGAACACTACCTCTACCTTGTAGAGAAGGTCAATCACTTGTGATGGATCAGAGATGTAGGCCTTGAAGGAAATTGTCGGGGTGTCAAAGTTTATTTTGGCCGCCAAAGAGTAAAAGAGTAGGATTGTGTCTCCTTTGAGAGCCAGATTGATTTTTATCTCCCTTCCTATGCCCCTGTTACAATCGCTATGCACTCCTTTAGATTTTGGGGTTTATGATCTTTGTTCACCATGGTTAACGAGGGAGCAAAGGCTCTTAGAACTGATTATAATTCCTCTAGAGAACATGCGTGTGGGACCACTTATCTTGTACTATCATATGAAAGAAAATGCAACAATTAACGCTTGACATGTAAAGTGGTAAAAATTGATGAACGCTTCAGATGACTTCAATGGTAGTCATTCTGTCTCCCCGATTTCCCACTGTTAGATTGTAAAAATTAGCCTACAATGAACGATCAATGGTTGAAATCAGTCTACACGCAGTGAACGATGATTGAAATGCTACCATCTATTAGATTTCTTTTTCACTTTTTGGTTGTCATTTTTCTTTTCATATGGTTTCATCATTTTCTGTCATCCCCATTTTGTACGCATATTGGGTTATCTTTTTCTATATTATTGTAACCATTTTTTTCTTTTATTATTGTTGTCGTTATGTAGTTTTTGAGGCAGTCTTCACACCACTTCATCTACCAAATAAACCCATAAACTTGTGTGCTGGAATAAAGGGAGACTATTTGAAAAATAGAGCTCTATTAATTTTAAAGTTTTATATGCACATTTTTTTAGTGGCAATGGAGATAATTTGTACAAAATTATTATTTTTTTTACAATAATTTATTTCAATGATTTAGTTTGTGTTCCTCATTTATTATTTTTCCACTCTTTTAAAAGGTTTATATGTTGGAAAGATTGTTGGAAAGCTACAATGGAAACAATTGTTGTTTTGTCATTGATGTCAAACCTTAATTGGTGAGACTATTGCTATCTGTTTGAGTACCATATCTATTGATTGATGAAGGAGATATAACAAGAAGATCAAGTGGAATGGTTGAGTTATGGGAAATCACAAGGGTACTTGATCAGTTGGCACATTGGCAAAGTAATGTGTTGTTTATCTTTTGATGACAGTTTACTGGGAACAGTTTATGTTGAGCGAAGTCAGTGATGACCGAGCACAAGTAAATTGCCGAGGAAACCAGTGATGATCGAGCGGAAGAACACAGTGTTGGTTGAGTGTCAGTATTTTGGTAATTATTGAGATTTGAGATCTCTGGCTAACATAATTGATTTTATTAGGATATGTAAAGTTAATTAAGGATAAGCACAATTGATCCAAACTATTTAAATGCATGGGTATCTGTAATTAATGTATGGATCAAATATTTAATTAGTGATTTCTTTGGAGAAGTAAATTAAATGTAAAGATGGAAAGATCTGTTGGATCTGACCTAACCTAAGATCTACGATATTGATTAAGCGGCAAAGATTTATTTTACCTAGATGAAGAGGTATAAGATATCCTCAAGGGGTTATTCATAAATGTATGATGAGTATGCAAGAGGATTGCATAGTTAATTGACTGATTGGCATGATCTAATCAAGAAGGTTGAACAGAGAAGCAGAGAGCTGCGAGAGTGATTACTTGACAGATTTCCAAGCAGATCTGAAGATTGAAATGAGAATGGAGGTCACTCAATGAATTAGCATAAGAGCTGAACTGGATCTGGATTTGCAAAGTAAGTTGTATGTATCAGATCACACCTGTTGATTACTTTCTAACCATTGTATTAGTCAAAATTCTTTAACCAGGTTGACCTAATAGTCATTGTATAAATCCTTTTAGCAAAGTGACATTCAGGTGGAATGTTCGAAGTCCTCTAACAAGGCCACTCTTGACGGGGTGATTAAATCCTTTAACCAGGTCACATTTAGCAATGTGCTTTGTAACCTTTAACAGGGTTGGCTCCTAAAAGAGCTCACTTCAGAAGAGTGAAAACTTGATAGCATGTTATTGGTGGTTTTTCCCATATTGGGTTTCCACGTTAAATACTGGTGTCAACTTGTGTGAATGTTTATGTTGTGTTTTACTGTTAAGTTT